>CM046892.1:10447444-10563199 GCA_025688845.1 Cucumis hystrix | reverse complement strand
ATAAAAGACATGAAATAATAAAACTTTTTTAAAAAAGATTTAAGAGAACTAAATGCACAAACTAATCCCAATTAATATTTAATCAAAATTAATTTCGTAAAAAAAATAAATTAAAAACAATATTCTTTTTAAGATTATTAAATTAATTAAAAATAAATGTCGTTTGATAAATAAAAGAGTAAAATTTAAAAATAAATGAAATAAAGGGAGTTGAAGAGGAATTGAGAAGAAGAGAGAGGGAAGAGGGGTTATGATAAACCTAAAACAAGGGTTATGGTAACTCAACCCCCAAACAAGGGTTGGGTTACCATAATCCTAACCTCATAGTGACGGCCCCTTACATGTTTGGTTTGTCATTTTTATAAATGTTTATATACAAAATTATGTTTAGTTTGCGTATATTAACAATGTTTATACTAATTATGTCAAATTACCACGAAAGACTATTAAACATTATAAACTAATTTCATAAAGAAATACATATTTTCAATTTTTTTTCAAAAATATATTTTAAAATTAATAGGACGTTATCTTGAAATTATTAATTTTTTAATTACTTGAAACTAAATATTAATTTTTTTTTTACAATTCAATTTTAGAAGCACAAATATCTTGAAATGTAAATACATAACCATAGAAAAAGAATAATTGGTTTCCAACCACAAAATATAAATAAGATAAATAATTTTTTCAAGACAATATAATATAAACTAGACAAAACGATATAATGTCAAGTAGACAAAAAAAAATGTGCAATTCGATCACGTTCTTCATTTATCTTCATTTCACGAACGGAACGGCCATGTTCTTCATTGACGTCCTCATGATTTCTTTCATGATGTTAAGTCAAATTAGATCTTACTAAGAGAGAAACATTTGCAAACTCCTATATTTAAATGTATATGAACACGCATTGAAAAAATATTCAAAGTATTTAAAAAAAAATAAAAAAAGAACGACGAAGTGAAAAATAAATAATAAAAAGAAATAGAAAAAATAGAGGAAGAAAAATAGATATTTGGTAGGATTCCTCATTAAACACCCAATAAAGATTTATTTTAAAATCCGGATGCATGTGTTTTCTCTAAAATGATTTATTTCATAATCTCATTTTTCTAAAATTATTTTAAATCAATGTCAAACACCTCAATTTATCTTAAAATGAATTATTTTAAAAATTAAACACTTCAAAAATCAATCCAAACACACCCTAAAAGACAATCAAATTGACATTTTTTAGTTCAATATCTATGGCCGATCAAATTTTCAACTATTGGTGTAAGTACTAGAAGCAACAATTATGCATTTGAATGTTTATGTTTGGATGCCTAGATCAAAAAGATGCTTGAAATTTGGTCGCCTAATTAAGAATGTTTCGACTTATGGACGTCTAGTTAGTGGTCGCCTAGAGTAAATGCCTAACTGCAAAACATAAAATTATCAGATGAAGACTAAGTTGCGGATCATGTATGTTCTCTCTAAACATTTTGTGACTTTACTCGAAGTAGAAATAGTTCTTGAAATTTTGTGTCGTCCCCAGCATAAGTCAAAGTACTTGATTGAAGCTACACCAGAATCGATAGAAAAACAAACACTATTGAAAGAGTTTGCTCAAAAACAAAAATGAGAGAAGAAGTTTTCATAGAGAAAAGAACGACAGTGTGCTTAGTTTTTCAAATCGAAGGTGGATAGTGTAAACGTTAGTCGACATCGGAGGTAGAGGAAAATGACCAGATTTAGGAGAAATAGAGGTGACAGGCAGCATGCAATCAATTATAGAAGAAAAATTGGTAGGTAGGTGACTCGTTTGGAGTGGCGACAAACAAATTTATAAGAAATTAAAAGGCAAGTTTGGGGTGATATGTGATCTGAAGCAAAGAAAAGGAGTTTTAAAATCCATCTTTGGATGTGCATTAATCGAGGCATTGAGATTCTTGGGAAATTGCCAAAAATAGGCTAAAAAGAGAGGAGTAAATGAGTTTTAAGATTGATTTTAAAAAAGTAGAGTTTTAGGACAAATTTGAAGTGAAATATCCAAAATACTCTTTTTAATTTCCCCCCCTTTTCTTCTCTTCAACCTAAAAACAAAACAAAACATTAAAAAAAAAGTAACTCATTCTTCTGAACTCTTTCGCTTCCAACCTCTCCCGCTTCCACACTTCAACTTCACTTCCACTTCAACTTCAGTGCCTTCGGTGAACGCCTCTTCGACCCATTTCTTCTCCACGGCTCACTGTTTTTAGTTTCAACTTCAACTCCGGTGAACGTTTCTCCACTCCTTTCCGATTTCAACTTCTTTTTCACTAGACCTCTCCATTTCTTCTCCATTCCTCTCCGTTTTCAGTGTCGTACTTATCCTCTTTGAAGTCAAGTGAGTAATAAAATCTGAGTTTTTATTTTTTTTTATAGATCATTGTTGTTTTAGTTGTTTGTTGAGATATGAGATTTTTGTTGGGCACATTTTAGATATATCATTAAATTTGTCTAACCCATCTGTTTGATGTCATTGAGATTTTTTAGCAAACAAATTGATGCATATGTCCACGGTATTATGTACTAAAGGAATGCAAGAAATTTATTCTGATGATTGTTTTATTTTCTCATGATTGGTTTACAATTGATTTATAAAAATTATTTGTAATACTGTGAGAAGAAATGCATTCCTTCTGGTGAGTAAGAAATTCATGATTGGAAGTAACATACTTGTAGAGAAAAAATGTATATGTCCTACAAGCACACACACATATATAAGAGAATTTAATTAGTTGGTGAGTAAGAAGAGAGAGGGTGATTTAGGAAGAACTGAGCATATAATTAATAAACACATTGGACGAAGAACCATTTCCACTCACCACAAACTGTAATAATAGATAATTGGGTTAATAATTCATTATGTTTGTGCATGCTACAAATATATATATATATATATATATACATACCTTGAAGTTTTGGACATTAATTCCAGCATATTTGGTATCCCATCCAAACTCAACAAAGCTACCAGTAGAACAATGTTGAAAGACATTATCATTTTTAGAGTTAATGACATTGTTATAATCAAAAGCAGAATTGTTGTTCTCTACTTTGTTGATGTTTTTAGTGATGTAGTTCCAATAAAATGTAGTTTTTGTTGCCTTGTATAACCAAGCAGCTCCCCATATTAATTCATCATATGTCGAACCAGTTTATTAAGGATTCATTTGTTAGAGAGAATTTGAAAACAAGTGATTCAATGAGTTTTGTTTCTAAACCTAAACATAAGAATTGTAGGCTTTCCTCCTACTATTAATCATTTTAGTAATTGTGTTACAATATATGTTTAGGAGTGCAAGCAATTTGATTTAGTAAGCCTCTTATGAACTTGTGTTTTATCTCACACGCATCTCATACCTATCTCGCACGTATCAAAATTTCAGTAAGAGTTTCAAAATGAGATTGCTGCCTAATTTCCTAAACCGTTTATTATGGTCCTATGAACCACTATATTGAAGCATTTGTTTCTCTATCAACCACTCCAAAGGCAAGAGGATAAATTTAATTGTTACCATCTAAGCAAACGACAACTATCAACTGACCTCGATATTTGTTCTTAAGGAATGTTCCATCCATGACTATAACTGGTCTAATGCAATTTAAGAATCCTCGAACACATGGACCAACAACCATAAAAAGATATTTGAAGAAACGATCATCTTCAAGTTCCATGTGAAATATTTGTACATAGACTTGTAAGTTTGAGTGCTTCACCATATCTAAGCAATATAGTATATGACTCTTCAGGACACCCTCACACTCATTCATACGCATTTTCTCTAGCATGCCATGCTTTTTCATAACTCATAGCCATAGACTTGCCTCATGTCTTCTATGATATCACGTGGTTTGTATAGACGACCGACATAAACTCAAGACTTTGACTTTATTAATTCTCCAAAAACCCAAGATTTTGCTTGCCTATGGTCACGATTCAAAAACTCAAGAGAACACGAATGAACTTTGACATACTCTTTAATCTTGAATATATTTGAATCCTTCAATCTCATCGCTCACAATCTCCAACCACACTTGTTGCCAATGCATCTAACAAAAAGAACCTCTTTTGTAGACGTTTTTACTACAAACTGAATTTTTTTTTTCATCGCCAAGACACTTAGTCTCATTGACAAATATATTTTGCAAAAAAATATTTGTCCTACATTCAACTCCTCACTTGTAGAGCTTTCTTCGAACCAATCACTCATTTCTGTCTTTAACTTTCGGCTAGAAGAGCTGTAATGAACTTTAGATTTTCCTTTGCAATCTTTTGTAGGAGCATCTCTATCTTGTGGGATGTCAAACGATTTACTATTCATCTCAACTGGCTCCCATGTAAAAGTATCATCTTTCGAATCATATGACTCATATGATTCCCATATGGCCGAAGTGGTCCCTATCATGTTATCACACAAGCCAACTTGAACTTTACGAATATGAACTTCATTCTCATTTAATGTATCCATTGCAATTGGAGGATGAGAGTTTAAGTTATGAGCTTGGTTGCTCCCGGATACTGAATTGTAATCTTTGTTTAACACTTTCTTGCTATGATTGCTTCTAGGCTCAAATGAGACGTATAGAGAGACCTCCAATGGATTTTCATCAAGAATATAAAACTTCAAATCACGGTCATTGCTTAACTCAAATGGAGGAGCTTCGTGTTCCACTTTTATCTCATATATGCATCTTATCATTATGTTGAACTCTGTAGGGTCAACTTCTGCAAGGTCATATAATTCTGCCTGTAAATCTTTATGTATCATTTCTTTACTGACAACAATGTTTTTTAACATGCCTCCTTCGTATTTTCTTCGTCCCTCATCCCATGTACCACCGTAACGCACTAAAATCCGAACATGTGACATCCTTAAACCGCCTTAAATTTTTAATTCCTGCAACAAAATGATTTGAAGTTAGAATTTGACATATCACATTAAAAAAATTATTGACTTATTTTGCGAAATTAAAAAACAGTAGCTAAACACTAAATAAAACGTGCATAGTCGCACCCTAAATAAGTATATGACTAATTAGTCTTGAACATTTAAAGTTTGGCAGCTGCGAGATGTTTACGAGATTGCAAGATACAAAAAACAATAGTTAAAAGTACCCTAAATCACATAAGAACAAGTATAATTCATTTGAGATTAAACATTTAGATTTAAGAACCTATGAGATACCTGCAAGATATTTACGAGATAAAAAAAAAAAAACCAAATAACTTGTTGACATTCTTTGAAACAACTCTAAAACAACCCTAAATCAACTTAAAACAATTAAAAATTATATTTGATTTATACATTTAAGATTCAAATATATATACGTATAACACAACACGATTTGGATTTAAAAAAAAATTAAAACAAACCACAATGCGTGGGATGTTCACCGGAGTAGAGGATGAACGGCACCGGAGTAAAAGCGGGAAAGTTGACAAACTTTTTACAGAGGAGAAGAACTGCAAATGAGTTTTTTTTTTTCCCTTTACGTATTACGTTCTACGTTGAAGAGAAGTTGGAAGAGATAAGTGTGAGGAAGTAAAACTAAATAAGGGTATTTTGGACATTTCACTTCAAATTTGTCCTAAATCTCTACTTTTTCAAAATCAATCCTTAAACTCATTTTCTACCCCATTTTTAGCATATTTTTGGCAATTTCCCAGAATTCTTCCTAACTTCCAACGCAACTTTATTATTCATTGAAAGCTCATACCTGACTCTCGAAGCGTATATTGTATTCGTCGGAAGTTTGGAACAAAATCGATTATTTTTATTCTAACCTAAAGGAACTCCCGATGGAGTTCATCTCGACTATTGCTATAAACGTCAGAATATTGGCTTTCTCCTGATGACGTATTCACGATAGTTGGTTTTGACATTGAGAGATTCTTTTTTCTTGCAGTGTAAAACCGTTATTTTTTCCTTAAAAAATAGCTGAATATGCTAGGATATTTTAAAAAAAAATTAAGTTCAAATGTCATGTTCACCTTTTAACTGTTTTTTAACTTAAAAAAGGAAAAGGGAAGACCACTATGGAACATATTAGAAATAGACCACATATGCAAAAATATATATTAGGTAAATAACCCTCATAAATAAATAGGGGCATTCAAAACTACATATAGTGAAATAATATAAAATTAAAAAAAATGTGGTGAATATAACACAACATATATATAAACACCAAAATCAGATGCAAAATGTATCGTAATTAATTAGATAAAGTGTTTGTCAATTTCTAGTATAGTAAAATAATGTAAATTTGTAAGAATATGGTGGAAAAAAGAAAAGTATATGGTGAAACAACCAATTTAAATGAAGAACAATACACATTTCTTATTTCTTAAATGTAAGAAGATTATGGTTTTTGAATATATCATAGAATAATTCTCAGTTTGTATGTAATGAAACATTCAGAGTCAACGTGGATGGACCATAACATATTCCTCAATTTAGGAGATATATATTCGATTAGTTAATGAGTAAAATAAGAATCATTAAATGAAAAACGATATATATATATTGTAATTAATGATGAATTATACCAAAAAAAAAAAAAAAGAATTAATAAGAGAGAATGTGTATAAGATTAAACAAATTTATGTGAAAGTCTAGCTAATTCAAGTTTAGGACAGTAAATTAAAGTCAAATCTTAAATCTTTATTTTTCAAATAAATGTGAGCCTAAATAGATTGGGTAAAGGCCCATTGGACAAATTGGGCTTAGCCCATGAAAACTTCAGGCCATGATTCCTTGGCTTACGTGGTCCATAGATTAGTTCATGAAAACTGATTTGGCTTGTTTTGAAAACACAAAGGATGAATAGAAGAACTTTCACTATTTTATGTGAATTGCTAAAGTCTATGGGTCAACTGAGAGGATCCTAATAATAACTTTCATTATTAGCTATTATCATAATAACTTTCATTCTTTTTCATCAAAATTGTTTTGGGCCCTAGATGGAACATATATTAAAGTGAGTGTTTCAATTATTGATAAACCTAGCTATACGACAAAAAAAAAAAAAAAATGCAAGTAATGTGTTTGGTATTTTTCCCAATATATGCATTCTAATTCTAGAGTTTTAAGGGATGTTATATCTGGAAGAAATGGACTTAAAATTCCAAAGGGTATGCTACTTAACTTACCATGATTTCCAAATTGAATATTACAATTATCATTGTTTTTAAAAGCTAGAGTATTGTGTATAATTCTTAGGATATCAATCGTGAAGAATTCTTTAGCACTATACAGAGTGCAAAGATATCATTTAAATGATTGGAGAGTTGGATATTAACCAACTATACGCCTAAGAATTTTTTAACATAAAACATTCATATGCTCGTAATGTAATAGAAAGAGCTTTTGATCTTCTAAAGGGTCGATGGACCATACTTAGAGAAAAGTTTTATTATCTAGTGATAACTCAATGTGGAATTATATTAGTTTGTTGTCTTATACATAATCAATCTTATAATTAAGAAGAGAAGTGACAATCAATCCATCGAATTAACATGAGTCAACAGCTTTTGTAAAAATTAAGGCTCAAGTGAATGGACAAATTGGAGGAATAGTTTGGCTAGAGAAATGTTTGATGAATGGGAGATCAACTGGAGGTTCTTAGTTCTTTTTCTTCATTTATAATTTGTATGTTTGGATTAAATATGATGTATTTGATCATTTATTTATTTATATTCAATATGGAAAAGAGAACATTCTAAGTGAACTACCTGAGAAAAACGAGCATGGAGTAATAACAAGTAAATGCTCGTTTAATTCTTGAGTTGCTGGAACTAACTAAATTATCAAGTAAATGGCATGTTGTAATGGCACCTTCAAGCCATGTTACTTGCAACACTTTTAGAAATGGATGGAAGAAGAAAATCCTAATAGAAAATTATTGAAAAGACAGCATCATGCAATAGATGAGATGCTAGGCCCAAATTGTTCGAGATTTGGATGTGGAATGACATTTACAAATTGTTTGAGCACATTTTTTACGACTGGGTTGAGGTAATATCAATTTATTGTTACTAATTAATACTATTCAAACAATACTTATTTCATATTATTTGTTATTTTCTTGTACAATTATTTTTATGTTGTAGAGTCATCCAACAACTAAAGGCATAAGTCTTTTCCACACTTTGAAGATCTACAACTTGTATTTGAAAAAAATCGAGCTAAATGTGGTTGAAGCTATAAATTTTGAAGATATGGTTGAGACAATGTGAAGTTGGGTTGTTATAATATCCTTCGGCCAATGAATATATAATAATAACAATTTTGAAGGTGCAAGATCTCAGAGTAAAATACAACCAACTATACCTTTAGATGCCTCAGGAGAAATGAGAAGAAAAGAAAAGAAAAGGAGGTGAGACATTAGTTGAAACAATAAGTGAAACCGTGGGTGAGTTAAAGCCTATGTATTCTGTTGCAACTGCAAATATTGGCAAACTTGCATCTTGTTTTCAACATGAAATTGATGTAGTTGAAAGAAGACAAATGTTGTTTGATGAGATAATGTCAATTAATATATAGTTTATTGACATTGAACTGTGTTCGGGCTTCGAGAATTATAGCAAAGGATCAACATTTGATTGATTATTTCTTAACTATTCGAAGTCCTACTTTTAAACATGAGTTCATACATGATGTGTTAAGAAGTGAAGCAAATAGTTTGAGTTATGGGAGGAATAATGTAGGAAAATCCATGGGACGTGTAGTTATCTAATAAGTTTAATTTTGTAAGCTTTTTTGTAGGGGATCCTGAACAGTGTACAGTTCACCTATTTTGTATAGATAGCAGTGGGTTTGGCTTACAGGACAAATCCCATTCAAGTGGTGTATAGGTCGGTTAGTGCTTGATGATTCATATCTATGTAAAAATTACTTCATTTTGTTAATACCAATAGAAATGAAATATGATAGTGATGGATTGACTTTTCTTGTACAATGTTATTTTTTTCCAATGCTAGTAAAGAGTAAATGATTAATGACATTGGTGGATTTTCCATTTTAAAAAACATTGTTCACAAGCAGATCTTAATTATTAGACTTTGAAAAACTTGGATGAGTTTCTTACTTTTATAATGTAACTGATATTTACATACTGTTATATTTGTTTTACCTCAATCCAAAAAGATAACAACAACTTTTTTATTGATATAATTGAATAAATTACATTGCAAGATTTATATATATACATATTTGGATTTAAAATGTAATTTTTATCCTCATTTATAACAAGAACGACCAACGGGTAAAAATAAAAAGAGAAAATTATACAGAAAATACATAGTTAAAACATTTATTTTTGATTGCAATACATCTTTAAATTTTGGTTAACTTCATGAACATATTCTACAAAAACATGTAAATCTAACACATACACTTAATTCTCAAACATTAATTTTCTGGCATATTTAAACACAAATGTTAATTTTTCTATACATTTAAATTTCGAGACTAATAGAAGTGGTTTATTTAAGGGGTTTTTCCTTTTTTTTGGGGGGGGGGGTTAGCATGGGGAATGGGCCAGAAGTTTCCTCTTCTTCAAGCTAATAAATGCACAAGATCTCAATGAAAATGAAGATATCAATGCATGTGAAAAGATTTAATCATTTTTCTTTCCATTCTCTGATGGTTTCCCCTATTTCCTACTACTTTGGTTTGATTTCTTTATCCACATTTCCAGCCTTCCAAGATTTGGTACTTTAAACTCTATTTTAAAATTGACTGTTTCTGTTTAGCATTCAAAAAATTGCATTTTTTTAATGAGAGAATGTAATATGTTGGAGTTTAGGGTATTTAAATTATGACATTAATTCACAAATTATTGTTTATTTAATCATATAGACCATGGGTTTGGTTATTGCTCCTGTTTCCTCCTCCAATTTTTTTTTTAAAATTAAACACACAACATACAAACATAATTTGATTTATTTGAACCATCTCAAACTCTTATGTATGAATTATTAAATTACTTAATGCCTATATTATTTAATTGCATTAAAAAGGTTAAGAGTTTTGTTGGATGAATAACTAGCTATTTGAATGAGAATAATTCATCGTGAAAAAAAATAGTTTTGTTGATTTTTATACGAAGGAAAGTTGCTTGTGGAAAATCTAAAGCCAAAGGAAAGAATTTTGATCCAATCCTTATAAAATTAAATGAGAAAATTAGTGAGGATGTAGAATGAAACAGAGGACAATAATGGGAGTATTGAGATTTTATGCTTGGCAAATTTTCTCCAAAATAAGGATGACTTTTCACTTTAAAAAAAAAAAAGAAAGAAAAAGATTATGTACTAAACTAGATGATATATAAGAAAATTTTATAATATGCTTCTAATCTCTATATTATCTTGTTGCATAGTGGGACATTTTCTTAATTGCACAACAATTTTTTTAAAAACAAAAATGTAGGGATGAATTATTGAAGTGTAATGAGGCTAAATAAATAATACAATAAGGTTGTTAAGGAGTTAATGTTGATTAACATAAAGTCTTGAGGGTTTGATGTAAGCAATATTTAATAATTATTTTGAATGGTACCATTCTAATATTCAATCTTATCACTTTTGATTATTTATATTTCATCACAATATATATGATTATTCCTTTTTTTATTGAAAATAGAAAAAGAAAAAAGGGAAATGAATATGCAATATAGAATAATATCCTCTATGGCACCACTCTATTGATAGAGATTAAAGGGTAGTGGGATTGACAATGAGGTGAGGCTCTAAAATTGTCTTTTACGTAACGAATACTTTTAACAAAATTACAAATATGACCTCCGCAATAGAATTTAATAAAGACAAGAATAACGGGTATAAATGTATATTAACTTTCCCTATATATATATTCTTAATTAGTTGGGTGAAATGTCAATTTTAGGGAAATTTTTGTTTGATGTTAATGTTCCACTTTAATTTTTCTTTTTGTTGAAATTAGAGTGAAAATAATGCATTGCATCTTGTAAAGTTTTGGCTTATTTTGTCGATCAACATCTTTTGTGTTTTCTAGTTTATTCTTTTCTTATGCAATTTTGTTGTTTTTAGATAAAATATTAGAAGTAAAATTGTACTACATTAAAAAAAAACAATAGATTTCAAATACGGTAAAAGAAGTATGCTTTTAGAAACACTTTAAACTTCGGTAATAGGTATATCAACTCTAGGTAAATTCTATATAGGATAAGCAGTATAAAAGGATTTGAGACATAATTATTGTGCCTAATTAAATTTTTTTTGGTAGGTCGTGATTTTCTAGTTCTTAATTTTATTGTTTTCTTTTAATTTTTTACGTCGTTTTTGTGCTTTTCTTCGTTTAATTATGTGGCTAAATTTTAAACAGATTAATAATTAAATTATGTGGCTAAAGTTAGATTTGGGAATTTATTTTGGGTTGAAACTTATTGCTTCGTCGTTGAATGTTGTATGATTTGTTTAATTTTATTTTTATAGAGGTATGTCAATATCATGAGAAACTTGAGGTTAAAATCGTCTAGCAAAATTAACATTGTAATAATTATGGATATATATTTAAAGCACAATAAATTAGTGGTTTAATAAAACAAGTACCAACATTTAATTTTTGTTTTATGAGACTAACACTAACAATAAAGTCAACTTTTATTTCTCACATTACAAATATCATTTGAAGAAGCTTAACACAACTAATTAGTTGCAAAATAATGGGTTAAGAGACATTTATGGATGTCCAACTCCAATAATAAGTAGTAAATTATTTCATCTATAGTAAGTCAAGTTTTGTAAAAATCTAATTAAAAAACCTAAGACATCATTTGATAATTAACAATTTTGTTTTTATTCTTCGAATCTTTCTCCAGAAAACATTTAATTTTGAAAATTCTACTTGAGTTTGGAAAACATGAAATAAAAATTAAAATATTTATAAGTAAAAATAATGTTTATAAATATTTGAATATAAATTAAAGTTTTGTTATATGTATAAAATAAAACTGAACAGTTTTAAATTTTAAAAAACTTTAATGAGAATATAAGTGTTTTTTTAACCAACCACACAGTGACATTAAATAAGAATGTTGAATTCTTCAAATCCAATGGTATCTTAATTCATCATCACTTCCACTGTTCCACAACAATTTCTGGAAACATAAAAGTACCAATTTGCAAACACAACCTTCACCACCATGGATTCAAAGCAAATTATAGAAAAATATTGGATGAAAACACAAACTCAATTAAATAGAAAAACGAATAAAAGGGAGACCCAAAGTTTGAATTTTTGTTTTCAAAACCCTACAAAAAAAAGAAAACACAACAATGCAACGACAATGAGGAATTGACAAGTCGCATAAAGCAGGTAAAAAGGAGAGTGGGTATCATTATTTCAATTCTTTTTTTGTTTGTTTTTTTCTTTTTTTTTGGGGAAATTAACCATACAAAGCTTCATAGCCACACATATAATTACAGATAACACTGCACTCCCTTACAAATTGGGTCCCAAAGTTGAAATTTTAAATACCATTAAAACTAAAAAAAAAAAAAAAAAAATTACAACACAAAAGGAGAAAACAGCCTTCTTTTTTTATCTTTTTTTATCTGGGATCGGACAGCTGTGATTGGTTGAAGAAGCATCATGGATTTAGATAAGATTTTCACTTGGACTTGAAAGGGATGGCTCTGATTACAACTTGGTGGTACAGAGCTGCAAGAGCAGCGCCGATGAAAGGTCCCACCCAGAATATCCACTGTAATTTAACCATAATCATGTGTTAACATTAACATTAACATTAACATTAACATTAAATAAGATTATGAGATTGACAAACTCACGTGATCATCCCATGCTTTCTCGTGGTTGAAAATAATGGCCGCTCCCAAGCTCCTTGCTGGGTTGATGCCGGTGCCCGTGATCGGAATGGTGGCTAAGTGAACTAAGAACACTGCAAATCCGATTGGCAATGGTGCCAATATCTGTTTCATAAATTAACAATTTTTTCTTTTAGACACCTAAAAGTAACTTTCAAAAAGAGAGAGTCTCTGTTTTTTCAACTCACCGGAACGTGTGAATCTCTGGCGCTTCGTTTAGCATCAGTGGCGGAGAAGACGGTGTAAACAAGGATGAAAGTACCCACGATCTCAGCGCCAAGGCCATCCCCTTTGGTGTATCCCTTGGCCACGACGTTAGCTCCGCCGCCAAGGGCGTCGTAGAGCTTGGGTTGGAACCCTTTCACCACGCCGGCACCGCAGATGGCACCAAGGCACTGCATCACCATGTAGAAAATGGCCCTAGTCAAGGACAGCTTCCTCGCTAGAAACAGCCCGAAAGTCACCGCCGGGTTAATGTGGCCACCGGAAATTCCAGCAGTACAGTAAACCAGAGCAAAAATCATACCGCCGAAAGCCCAAGCAATCCCCTGAATTCCGACGGTCTTACACGTGTTCCCCTCAATATTGTTGGACCGGACGACACCCATGACGGTCAAAACGGTGATGTAGAGGAAGAGGAAAGTAGCGAAAAACTCGGCAATTCCAGCTCTGTAAAAGGACCATGAAGTGAGCTCCTCTGGCTCAAACAACGGCGCGGGTGGTGGCTCCTTGTAGTCCTTAGCGTCATCTTGACTTTGTGCCGCCGTTCCAATGGGCTGTCTCTCGTTGAACTTGTTAGCTCCAAGTCTAACATCTTCCTCCTTCCCTTCCATTTGGGAAAAAGTTGTGTGTTTGTGAGGGCAGTTGACAGCTGAAGAGGGTGGTGGTGTATGTAGTAGTAGTGAGAAAAGTGAAGAGAAGGGGTAGGTTATATAGCAATGTAGAGTGAATTTACTGAAAAACCAAGGGGACCCAGCCAGTTAAAAAGAAAGAAAAATAAAAATAAAAATAAAAATAGAGAAAACCGACCAATGATTTTTGTAGAATTTTCTGGAGAATAGGTGGAAAATGACAGAAGGGGCGGTCGGGTTGGCGTACAATGATTGGGGCACGTGGCGAAAGATTAGCCACAAAGGAGAGGTAGAGAGTGGAGAATGGGAGTCAGGCGCCCACCGTCCATGTGGACCAGATGGTGAAGTGATTGTGATAAGTTCAGGATTTGTATTTTAAATTTTTAAGAGGAAGAAGGAGTAAAGGGGTAATAGAGGAAATGGAGGGGTTGGATATCCACGTGGAGTTTACGTGATTGGTTTGGCTGGATATGTTTGTGGACAAAACACACAAACTGCAGCCCTCTACAAAATTCATCTTTAATTCCTCCTTCCATTCTCATTATATATAACAAACTATTTTTCCACCTTTTTCTTTTTTTTCTACCCTTTAATTCCAATTTTCATCTTTATTTCACTCTTTACTTTTATTTACAATTTTTTTAAAAAATTATTAGTACAAAAATCTCTATTTCACCTTTCTTTTCAATATTACATCCAATATTATTTTCTAATAATTAATTATGACTTTCTTTGTTATTTTTTGGGTAATGAATACAGCAGAGCACAGATATTTTAAACATACAATTATGTACAAATTAGAATACCAAATTCTATTTGACTTTTATAATCTCTATTGGGAGGTTACTTAATTACGTTAGTTATTAATATATTTAGGATTTATGATCATAATCGTAAATCCTAAATCTAAGTCTAGTCTAAGATCAATAAAGTTATCGTTGGATTTTAAATTGGCCTAGCTACCCTAGTTTCCAATTACCAAAAAAAGGAATCATAATGGCGTCAAATTCACTATCAAAATCTTGCAATATCGTGGGTTACACTTACCTGGATGCATAGCACATATTTGACGATGATAGACTCTATAAATCATTTCCACGTTGTTGTCTAACAATAATATTCTAAGTTTTTCATTGGACGAAACACTTCACTACAAGAATTTTTTCGTCTGCCTAAATTGTTTGTAGTTTTATATATAAATTTTGTATACTAAATAATCAAATTTTTAATAATACCTAATTATGCACAAACAATAATTAATCAACAATCAAAACAATTGAAGAACAAATATAACAAAAATAAACTATTATATATTAAAAATAAAATTAATATTTAATACTTGTTAAGTCACACAGTTACATTTGAGGATTCTAAGTTGTCACAAATATTGTATACAAACAAAAAAGTTTATCATTATTCCTTAAGCCAAAATAAGTGAGAGGCTACACCAAACTAAGTGATCATATCAAAACCTTCTTACAATCTCATTTCTAACTTTTCACAAATCTGATCCTAGGCAAAAAAAAAAAAAAAAAAAAATTCATTCCTCAAACCAAAATATACTCTAAGCCAAAATAAGTGAGATGTTACACTACCAAAATAAGTAACCATCTCAAAATCTTCCGGCAATCTCCAAAAAACGATCTTCAAGAATTAAAATGTATAATCTGAAATAGGAAATACAACAAAATGACAAAGTGACAAAGTAGCAACAAGTGACAAAGTGACGAACACACAATTTAAAACTCAAAAGTAGTTAGAAAACAAAATTCTAAAATTAATGCATATAAAGTGACAAAGTAAAATCCTCCCTCTTAAATCCAATTTAATTCTTTCATGAGTAAATGATACTTCAATGATCATAAAAGCATAAAACACAACTATCAAACCCCTATATAAATACACGAGAACAAAATTCCTTCCTTTCAAGTACACAAATTAGCCTCAAGGTAATGTAAAAAACCATTAGATCACCACATATACACCCCCCCACCCCCCAACAGTACGAACGTGTCCTAAGTTCGACCTAATAACCATCCTTTAAAACTACAAAGTAGCAACAAAAATACATATAAAGTGATAAAGTGAACCCCTCCCTCCTAACTAAAATTCATTCAAGAGTAAACCACATGTATTTAAAGTGGCTACCATAACTACTATGTGGTACAACAACCAAATTAAGTTCCTAAATCCATTAACCATAACTCAAAAGTTTTTATAACGTACTTAGTTATCTAAAGATCCATTTTTTTGCATTTGTTGCACATCAAACTTTCTTGTGCTGTTTGAAAGTGTTACTTTAACACAAAAAAAAGCTACAAAAGTTTGCTTAAAAAGTAACACTTTGGCTTTCTCAACCCAACCTAAAAAAATGTAAAAAGTTTTTATGTGAAACTTTGACACTTCAAGTGTTTCTATAGAGTTTAAAAAAAAAAAAGTCATTTTGACTCTTAATTCCAAATAGACAGTTTCTAAAAAGTGTCTAAAAGGCACTATAACTCTCAAAACAATTTAAGAAGTTCATACAATATGTCTAAATGGCACTATAACTCTAAACACAACCGAAAAAGTTTGTAAATGTTATGTTTACTTTGAAGCCCAAGCTAAAATATATAATGCACCTGAACATTGATACCCAGGACAATTTAAAAAGTTTCCAAGTGAAATTTCAACACTCAACAAAACCTAACAAGTTCTCTTTTTTCTTCTTCTTAATATTATTATGTTTTTGAGTTGTTGAAAGAGAATGACTTGAATTGTGCTTAATTTAGAAATGCTGGTTAGGCCGATCATAATTGACTTATGTTATCAACCACACCCGACCTATTTAATATTTTAATCAGATCATTAGGAACTTGTTTCTTTTTTTTTTTTTTTTTTTAAAAAAAAAACAATAATTATTTTTTAAAAAGACAGTAGCTATTATGATGTAAATTAGTGAGGTAAATGACAAATATATTGGTTGGGTTGGGTTGCAGCCGCCAGCTGATTTGTGCCCATCTATTATTCCATTTTACTTAGTTGCCCAATCTCATTATTACATCATTCCACCACTCTTCTCTTTTTATTATAACTCTCACAGCTCTCTCTCTCTCTCTCTCTCTCTCTCTCTATATATATATATATATATATATATTTGTATATATATATATGAACAGCACATCTTGTTTGTTATTAGGTTAACATTAGGGTTTTGAAGTTCTTACATATAACACTAATCTCTACATTAATTTCTTTGCACCCCAGTCGTTAATATGTTTTTATAACTTCAAAAATTGTGTAATAAACTTTTTTTTTTTTTAACAAAAATCATGTTTTTTAATTTAACCAACATTTTATAAATTGGAAGGTATTAATCAAACATTAGTTTATGATCATATATACCATTTTGTGTACAGCTTGTTTTGATTGGGCAAATATTACAAACAGCTCTACGCTTCTTTTTTTTAATAAAAAGATCACACAATAATGATAATTTAAATACCCTACATAATTCGTATTTTGGTCAATACAAAGAGGAAAGAAAAGAGGAATTAATGCAATAATATTTGAGCCTAAAATGATTCATTCATTGATTCATAATGTAACTAACAAACTCATATCGATCCATGTGTTGGAGGTTTTAAAATAAACATTAAATATACAATCGGTCCCCCATAGGGCATACCAAAAGAAAAATCAACAAATAACACACATAATACAAACTACTATATGACTTCCCTTTCTAAATCATTCTCAATTTAGATCTTTAACCTTCAATTCTAATAATAAAAAAAACAACCTTTCTAGATAGTAAAATATAGATAACAATGAAAGAAAGTTGGAGGTGAAGTACAACAAATATCTATAAAGATGTGTTTGGATTGATTTTTGAATTGTTTAATTTTTAAAATAATTCATTTTAAGATAAATTGGGGAGGACTGCCTTTCGTTTAAAGTAATTTTTTAGAAAGTTGGGGTTATGAAATAAATCATTTTAAAGAATACACATGTAACCAAATTTTAGAATAAATGTTTAAAAAGTAATCCTCCCAAATATCTATTTTTCTTCTTCTGTTTTTTCTATCTATTTTTCACTTCGTCATTCTTTTTGTTTTAGTTTTTTTATTATTATTTTTAAATATTTTGAATATTTTTTGTATGCGTGTTCATATGCATTTAAATATATGGATTTGCAAATGTTCCTCTTTAAGCTAAATCTACTTCGACTAAAAATGTGTGAAAAAAATCATAAGAACATCAATGAAAAACATGATCGTTCGATTCGTGAAATGAAGATGAATGAAGAATGTGATCAAATTGCACACCTTTTTGTCTAGTTGATATTATATTGTTTGGAAAAAAATATTGATCTTAATTATATTTTGTTGATGAATATCGATAATTTTTTTATGGTTATGTATTTACATTTCAAGATATTTGTACTTCTAAAATTGAATTGTAAAAAAGAAATGAAATCAATGTTTTGTTTTAAGTAACTAAAAAATTAATAATTTCAAGATAAGCGTGTTATTAATTTTGAAATATTTTTATGTTATTAATTTTGAAATACTTTTATAAAAAAAATATTTAAAATGTGTATTTCTTTATCAAATTAGTTTATAATGTTTAATAGTTTTTTTTATGTTAATTTGAGTTAAGTATAAACATTCTTGACAAACCAAACACAATTTTGTATATAAAAATCTCAAGTGTAATGAAATTTATTTTTAGTGATTTTGTTAAATTTGGATGATAAATATACAATCAAACTTAATTCTATCATGTTTGTAAATTTTAAGCATTATTATGAAAGATTAAAACCCCTATTTTATGGACAAAAGTTTTAAAATCGCCCATCTCAAACACAAATCTATCAACACTTAATTCATTAAATTTTCATTAGATACAAAAGATGCCAAAACAAAAGAGTTGCAATAATATAATAAGCATTTTGCGTAGAGAGAGATCTATTTAAAACCTTGGCCTAATTTAAAATTTAGGAATTTGGGTTTTAACCTTTTTATTAACGATGATGAATAATGTTCACTTGGACTTGAAAGGAATGGCTCTAATCACGACTTGATGATATAAAGCTGCCAATGCTGCTCCGATGAATGGTCCAACCCAGAATATCCACTGCCAAACGCAGTATATATATATATAATTAATTCACATTCATTTTTAATTCCCTCAAATTCAAATCAATTAACAAACTCACATGATCATCCCACGCTTTGTCCTTGTTGAAGATGATGGCCGCCCCCAAACTCCGAGCTGGGTTGATGCCGGTGCCCGTGATTGGAATTGTCGCCAAGTGGACTAAGAACA
Organism: Cucumis hystrix; assembly: GCA_025688845.1. Classification (NCBI taxonomy): domain Eukaryota; kingdom Viridiplantae; phylum Streptophyta; class Magnoliopsida; order Cucurbitales; family Cucurbitaceae; genus Cucumis; species Cucumis hystrix. Next base: position 10,544,140 of record CM046892.1, on the reverse strand, counting down.
CTGCAAACCCAATTGGTAGCGGAGCCAATATCTGTTCCATATAACATTTTTGTTTTTTACTTCTCATAAACAATCTATAACTCTATATATAGTTTGTTATATAGAAACAGCGTCTTAATTTTACTCACCGGAACGTGTGAGTCTCTGGCGCTACGTTTAGCATCAGTGGCGGAGAAGACGGTGTAAACAAGGATGAAAGTACCCACGATCTCAGCGCCAAGGCCATCCCCTTTGGAGTAACCGTCGTTCACAACGTTAGCTCCACCCCCGAGCCTTTCATAGGGCTTGGGTTGGAACCCCTTGACCACTCCCGCGCCGCAGATGGCACCAAGGCATTGCATCACAATGTAGAAAATCGTCCTAGTCAACGACAATTTCCTCGCCAGAAACAACCCAAAAGTGACCGCCGGGTTAATGTGGCCACCGGAGATTCCAGCAGTACAGTAAACGAGAGCAAAAATCATACCACCAAAAGCCCAAGCAATGCCCTGAATCCCGACGGTGTTACAGGTATTACCATCCGCTTCCTTGGACCGGCTGACACCCATGACGGTCAAAACGGTGATGTAAAGGAAGAGGAAAGTAGCGAGAAACTCGGCAATTCCAGCTCTGTAGAAAGACCATGAAGTGAGCTCGTCTGGCTCGAAGAGAGGAGCCGGTGGTGGCTCCTTGTAGTCCTTGGCGTCATCTTGGGTCTGGGCAGCCGTGCCAATGGGCTGCCTCTCGGTGAACCTGTTAGCTCCCAAGCGAACATCTTCTTCCTTAGCGTCCATTAAAATTGGGATTAGTGTGTGTGTTAGTTATGAGTTATGAGAATTGAAGAATTGAAGAATGAAGAAGAAGAAGAAGACTTAGAGAGTATATATATAAACCAAATATTTAGAACATGGGATTTGGAGAAGAAGACAGTGGGGCCCATGACCATTTTATTTATTATTTATTATTTGAATATTATAATAGTTGAGTGGGGATTTTATAAAATGGTGGGGCCAGGTCGGTTTGGGCGGGGAAATGGGATTGGGCCACGTGTCATCATTTATTAGATGAATAAGACCTATGTGTGTTTGTGTATGTAGAAGTAGAATGCGGCTTCCGGTGACCGACCGTTAATAATGGTGGGGACGGAGGGAGGCGCAACAAATTCAATTTACAACGCCTAATAATACATCCTATATCAATTATTATTTTGTTCGAGAGTGTTATATGGATGTTTGAATTTTTATGTAATGACTTAAGCTAGGAACAATTTCATTTACATACTAATTACTTCATCTTTAAATTACTTGAAAATATAAGAATCGAACCCAGATAACATTCAATTAATTTAATCATTAAATTACAAAAAAATAATTATAAATGTTTACAGTACAAATCTCAAAACTTAGTTTGAGTCTCATCGGGTTCAAAAAAAGAGTAATCTGTACATAAAGTTGATCTCGATTTTAGTGCATAAAAATCTTCCAACACTTCAAAATTCTCAATAAATTGTGCCTATTATCTTTTATGCATAATCATTTATCATTTTGTTCAAAGTTTTATTATATAATTTCAAATTTGTGCCTATTATCTTCCCAAAATTTATCTCTTCTTCCCAACCCCTCATCAAACCAAAATTTTACGTCCCCACTTTCTTTTTTTTTAATCTTCACTTAATTTTTACTATTTTTCATCAAGGCATTAAATCTAATTTTCATATTAGGCGTAAGCATTGAAGTGAAAATGCATTTTAAAGTGAATATGAAGAGTTTTAACGTAAGAAAAAAAAAACAATAACTTTGAACCTTTTCCAATTTACATAACAAAACAGAAATTAAATGGTCATTATGACATATATTTTTCATTGCCTATAAATAATTTTTCATGTGTGAGAGACTCATTTCCAAACAAATTTATCATCATTTTCTCTTTGTGATTTCAATGATAATTGTGTTAAAATGTTTGATTCAAGATACGATTCAATTTTATGATTTCTTTCTCTAGACAGTTTATTTTAAAATTTAAATCAATTGTTGTACCGAAAAATTATATTTGTGCAGTAATTATTGTTGTTTTCAAATGCATAAAAGTTATCCAAATATTAGGATATTTTTTTAGCAAATGGAATCTAGGGAACTTATGAGTTTTTCTTTTGGCAGGTGGAGTTTATTTATGATAACAAAACGTGATTATGATTTTATTCAAATATATCAAAAATCTCTCTTAATCTTAGGAGATTATATATGTATAGTTTTATGCATTATTAATCGCAAAATAAATAATTATTGTTTTGACATTATGTTTATTATTAATGGTTTTTCACATTTATTTTAAGTCAAATGATGGAGAATTACTGTCCTTTAAATAGTTTTTTAAAAGAGAAACTTTAAACTTGCATCTAATAATGATAATTAGTTTTTCTTACTTAAACTTAAAATAATATTTGCAATATTAACTAAGAATTAAACATGGTTTAATCACTATTTATGGTTTAATTAAACATGGTTTAAATCCTAAACCCTAAAAATGGTTTAATTTTCAAAACCAATCACTATTTATAAAAACTTAAAACAATCCTGCAAAACAAAATAAAATAGATGTTCACTATGGAGTTTAAAAAATTTTAATTCAAGAAAATCTACGTTAAATTATGAAAAAAAAAAAAAAAGTTAAATATCTATGAGCTGTATCACAAGCTAAGGACTATTCGTTTAGCTAAAACACATAGACAGTAGATGAACACAGTGCACTTTGGTAACCCAGTTCGGCAAAGATCGCCTACATCTGGAGAGCTTCTCTACTCAGATAAAGAGTATTATTAAGATTTATAATATGCAATTATCTCACGGATTACATTAAACAAAATTATCTCACTGATTACATTAAACAATCATATCATAATTATTAGTAAACTCAGGCTCCCCGTGAAAGTGTGCATAGTAAACTCAGGCTCTCCCTAAGAACGTGGTGAATCTTCTTTGAAGACAGTTCCAGACTCCCCCTGTTTTGATGAACCGATCCCTCAATTCAGTTGTCATTGTATTACGCATTCAACTACAGTGATTCGGTCAACATAAGATGTTCATGATGTTTGTCACCTTCTTTTGCAGTTGTCTTCGGGCGAACTCGTAATATACTTTCCATAAACTTCCTGTTCTTCGCACCCAACACACACAGTCTACTAATATATATATACTTTTAGAATATATTATGTAGATACTTTTTCCATAGTCAAAGGACACAATCTTATCAAGATTTCTAAATAGTAGGAATATTAGATATTTTCATAAAAGAATTAAGAATTGTACTCTATTTGACAAAATATCCTAACAAATTATACTACATGTTAAAATTTATAGTCAAAGGAGAAGGAACATATTGATGAATTGAGTCCCTACGACACACTTCAAAATTTGAAAATATCCAATAAATTTTTTATGTCTATTGTAATATAGAGAACTAAGAAATGACACGATGAAAACACAAAATATCGAGATATACATAATAAAATAAACAAAATTTTAGATAATAAAATAAAAGAAAATTAGACGAATAAAATTTCTCCAAAACTGCTTTAGCTTTGCTCCAATACTCACATTTTTCAAGATTCAACCAAATGTCATTATTTATAAGCAATTTAGCAAGTAGAAGGTGAAATTGCATGAACACTCGTAATGTGTAAATATGAGACACATGGATAACGTGTAAAATGACACATCAGTTGATGAGAGATGAACCATTGGTCTTTGGTACACTAAGCTTGGGCATTTACACATTACATTTAAATTGTAATATATTTATAATACTTCTCTTTAGATCTCCATTATATTGGATATAAATTAAAATAAGCATCGTTAAAACTTGAAAACCTAACGAGAAAATGAAAACCTAGCCCAATAAGATGAATATATATTTCATATAATCTAATACTCATAAAAAATAAAATACATTTGCTCCTCCTCGTTGAAGCATTGCTTGAGATCTTAAATCGTCTCATTCCAATGGTGTACTAATTTTTTAAAGTTTGAAGTTCGTCGACAAAGTCGTTGAAAATGTCGGTCAGAGGTTGGCCAACAACGATCATTGATCGTTGTTGTCCAAAAGTAATTAGTTTAAACAAACTTTCTAAATTAAATTAAAAAAAAAAAAAAAAAAGTAATCCATAGATTTACTATTCAAACTTGATAGGAGCGTGGATATGAAGCCAAGACTTGCAAAGCACTTGTACCAAACATCAAATGAAAAGGTGGAATTCATATCAATGACAGTGGACATACACACTTAAGTGGTTGCAAATTACAATTGTGGACATATTAAAAAATTTCCACTAAAATCATAACAAAGTAGGAGATGAGTATTGTAACAAAAGAAAATCCACCAAATAAATAAAATCAAAATCAAAATTTAAATATAATCTTATGTAAATTAGAATTTAGTAATGAATTGATCTATTTTGAAAAGAGAATAGAGAATAGTTTGATTTTGAGGATGGTATATGGTTGTAAATTTAGTGTGATGAGGTGGCAGTGGCATCGCCAAGTCACTTTTGGGAATACAAATAATGTGTTATGCAACATTGGGATTCGTTTTTGTAAATAGTGAAAGACAACTGTGTCCTCATTCCTCAAACTCTCCCCTAGTCTCTTCTCAAATTTCAATAATGCACCCTTACCCTTACCAAGATCAATATCTCCAAACTTCAAAATCAATAAACATAAAAAAAAAGGAAGCAAAAAATGTTTAATACATTTATAAATATAAAATGGGGTCATAACTGGTATCTACTCAACAAACTAATTCTTTATACAATTAAATACGCTGTAGCAATTTTTGAGTTTGAAAAAAGCAAAAATTCTTAATCCCCTAATAATAATAATAATAATAATGCATTAGAAGAAAAAGAAGAGGTTGGTTATTGATTAGTTAATGATAGGATAAGGTTAGATTAATTAATATTAAAAATAAACCAAATGATGAATACGTTACAAAATTGAAAATGAGTTATAAATAAAGAAAAAAGAAAAAAAAATTGGCATAAGATTCCAAATTGAGGTAATGCGACAACCTTCTTCTTCTTCTTCTTCTTCTTATTATTATTATTATTAGGTTCCAACCGCCTGTTGTGTTTCAGCCATATATTTGATTAAAAACATTACCTGGCATTCACATGATGGTGTGGCACCTCTGGCCCCATTCCCCCTTTTATTTTTCCCTTTCATTTTTTATGTCTCTATATTAAATTACATTATTATTTATTGCATACCATTTTCAAATCTATTTAATTCCTTTATATATTTTTCTGTTTCATCGTAATTAAATATTAAATTATAGAAGAATTAAAGCAAGTTTTTGTTTGCCTTTTACTTTTCTTATTTTTTCTTTATTTTGGTCTCTCAATTATTAATTATCAAACTTCCCTTTCGTAGTTTTACAAAAACCTCATTTGCCCATTTTAAACCAAATGTCACGTTAGTTTTTGGTTCATCCTCTCATTTACATTGGAGTATTTTAAAAAATACTAAAATATTGAATCTATTTATAAAATAGAGAAAATTTTACTTTAAACTATATTTTATAAATAGTTTCATATTTTTGTTTATAATAATTTTTAATTTTTTAATTAGTTAATTTTGTCTTATTTTTTAAATTATATTAAATTTTTTGTTGTAATTTTTTTATAGGCGAGAGTAAGTTTATTTCAACAGACATAGTCTTCTGTTTTAAAGGTTAAAAATTTTACTCCTCATCTTCATAGTTGTTGTGCAATAAAAGAAGAACTATTTTTTATCCCAATTTGTAAAATTTTGACGTTATTTTTATAATAAAAAAGAGAGTTAAAAATAAAAATTAAGGAATCATAATGGTGCTATTTAGAGAGGTGCATTGTAAAAAAAGGCAAATTGAAAAAAATATTTATAAATAATTTGAAAATATGGAGATCAAATTGAATCATTTGTAACAATAGGACTTAATTGAAAATTCTTAAATTACATAAACAAAAAATAACCAACAAACTAATATTTCATTTTTTTTTCTTTTTCCGAAAATGGGTGAATAAATATAAATGTTCTACAATTTAGACTATATTGGTTGTAGTATTACTTATACTCTGTAGGTGGAAAATAGATCTGTTATTTGAGTAGTTTTTTATAGAATTTGTGGTATTTTTAGTATAACAAAATTATAAAAATGAGAGATGATAATTAATACATTTTTATAAACCTATTTAATATTTAATTTGTAGTTGGGTTTTTACCTACCTATTTTGTTTGTTATATCAATTTGGTGAACCCATATATCATTTTCAGTGAACACATATTTACACTTGTATGAAGACGACAATAATGGTCTCTCAAAAAAATTATTAATCAATCCTATATATTCCTATTGACCATGTTTAATTTGACCATAATGAAAGAGCAAAAAGAAAAACCCCATTTTATTAACGATGGAAGAATTTACACAAATCAACAACACTTCACTCCATTAAATTAACACTTGATTTTCATACAAAAAGATGCATGACATCTTATACAAATTCATTAAATTCAAACATTGGATTGAAAATTCTTCCATGTAATTCACTTGGACTTGAAGGGAATGGCTCTAATCACCACTTGATGGTATAAAGCTGCCAATGCTGCTCCAATGAATGGTCCAACCCAGAATATCCACTGCCAAACACAGTATATATATATATATAATTAATTCACATTCATTTTTAATTCCCTCAAATTCAGATGAATTAACAAACTCACATGATCATCCCACGCTTTGTCCTTGTTGAAGATGATGGCCGCTCCCAAACTCCGAGCTGGGTTGATGCCGGTGCCCGTGATCGGAATTGTTGCCAAGTGGACTAAGAACACTGCAAACCCAATTGGTAGCGGCGCCAATATCTGTTCCATATAACATTTTTGTTTTTTACTTCTCATAAACAATCTATAACTCTATATATAGTTTGTTATATAGAAACAGCGTCTTAATTTTACTCACCGGAACGTGTGAGTCTCTGGCGCTACGTTTAGCATCAGTGGCGGAGAAGACGGTGTAAACAAGGATGAAAGTACCCACGATCTCAGCGCCAAGGCCATCCCCTTTGGAGTAACCGTCGTTCACAACGTTAGCTCCACCCCCGAGCCTTTCATAGGGCTTGGGTTGGAACCCCTTCACCACTCCCGCGCCGCAGATGGCACCAAGACATTGCATCACAATGTAGAAAATCGTCCTAGTCAACGACAATTTCCTCGCCAGAAACAACCCAAAAGTGACCGCCGGGTTAATGTGGCCACCGGAGATTCCAGCAGTACAGTAAACGAGAGCAAAAATCATACCACCGAAAGCCCAAGCAATGCCCTGAATCCCGACGGTGTTACAGGTATTACCATCCGCTTCCTTGGACCGGCTGACACCCATGACGGTCAAAACGGTGATGTAAAGGAAGAGAAAAGTAGCGAAAAACTCGGCGATTCCAGCTCTGTAAAAAGACCATGAAGTGAGCTCCTCTGGCTCGAAGAGAGGAGCCGGTGGTGGCTCCTTGTAGTCTTTGGCATCGTCTTGGCTCTGCGCCGCCGTCCCAATGGGCTGCCTCTCGTTGAACTTATTGGCTCCCAATCGAACATCCTCCTCCTTTCCCTCCATGATTTCTTCTTCCTTTTAGGACTCTGTTTTTGTGTAGGTGAAATACAATGGTGGAGAACGGCGTATGGTGGGGGTTATATATAGAGTGTAATGTAAATTTAAATTATAAGGATGAGGAAGAAGATAGAGGGGTTCATGAGGGGTGCTTTGGTAATTTAAGATGGATTTTATTAATTAATGGCTAAATGACAAAAAAAAAAAACCTTACTCTCAGTTAATTTTGATAGAAACCGTTAAAAGTTAAAAAAAAAAGGTTAAGAAATATTCTATTGATCAAAAGTTACACCAATCTTTTCTCAATGACTAATACCCAAATCAAAATTTTTAGTTAAAATCATGGTTTTAAATTTATTTGACTAATAATACACAATGACACATTTTGAATATAATTCGTCTCAATAGTTGTTGTTGTAATTAACATATACCTAATTGTCAAATAAAAAATGTATGTGACTATTAACATATAATAATAGTTTGACAAATCTAGTTGTTTAAGATTTTTGTTTTTCATTTGACTAGTTATTGTTTGAGCATATTTTAAGAAGAATTTTTTTTCTGAAACTTGGTAAGATTTTGTAGAATTTTATGTTTGAACCAAGATTTAAAATATAAATATCGGTTGATATAATGAAATCTTAATTTTACAAAAATTTCGATTTCAATGAATATTTTGAAAAATTATAAAAACAAAAGATTGTAAGTAAATAAATTTTTTATTATTTTGAAATAAGTAAATATGTTTATTATTTATATTAGTGTCATTTTCATATGTTTATTTTATGTGATTTGTAGATTTTTTATATTGTAATGGAAATATGAATTCTCCCTTCGAAAATATGAAAACATTGATAAAAATATCTATATATCGATGAAAATTTAAAACTTTAGTTTTAATTTAAAATTTAAGTTTTTATTTTGAATGTTAAGAAAATTGATGTAAAAATTAGATTAATAAAAATATTTTTGAATATTTTTAAAATGTAAAAGTATGAAACTGTTCATGGATATTTTGTAAACAAGATTTGGGATAAAAATATTTTTGAATCCTTTTAAGAAAACTGAAGAGAATTTTTTAAAACTTTTAAAATTTAATAGTATTTTTTGAGAAGAAATAAAAATGGATGGACATTTTTTTATATATATAATTAACCTTAGTTAATTTAAAAATAAAAGAAAGATATGAGGTTGAAAGGGTAAAAATGAATGTAGAGGGTTGGGGTGGGGTGATGGGATTGGTACACGTGGCAGGAGCATATAATAGAGTAGGGTGGGGTCTACTAAGAGTGTATAATGCGGCTTCCGGTGACCGACCGTTTGTGGTGGGGAGGCAGATTAAATCCGTCATGTGAGTTGTCAATTGATAACGACCAACAAGCTTTGAGAACCCCAACCCCCATTTTAACGTCTCATAATCTCCATCATTTTTCTCTTTCAAATCAAACTCTTTTAACTTTTTACACCTTCCAACCTGAACTTCAATTCTTATTTCACACAAACATAACTTGATAACCAGGATATATATGTACAGAGTTTGATGTTGTATCAATATCTTTTTTTATTGAATATTGTTTTTGTAAAATTAAGATGGGGATAGTTAGATAGAAATCCACATATATTTTAAGATTCTATAGATAGGATTAAAAGAAAAACCCTAATTTGAGGGTGATGAGCTGTGAATTGCATAGTCGTGTGTGTTAGTGAGGAATATAAAGTCATGTCTTGAGCACTATTGGGATTCCTTTTATAAATTATTAAACACAACTGTGCCCTCAAATTTCCTCCTCATCTTCTACGCTCCCTCTTCTCTTAATTTTCAATTATGGTCTCTTAATTAAGAAAAAATTACTGAATTTAATTAACTATAACCTCAAATATATTCAACAAATGGTCAGATCATAAAATCAGATTAAGATTATCCTATAGTTTAATATTAAATTATAGTTTAATGAATAAAATAAAATAATGTATCTCATAAGTCGTATGTTCAGTCTGCAGACTTGAAAATGAATAAACGTAAAAATGTAGGAAAAGATTTATTTATTGAGAAAGAGGAAAACATTATGAGTATTAAATGGGGAAAATAGGGAAATAATGGATTGAAAAGAGAAGGGAGGGGTTGTTGATTGATTAGTTAATGATTGGATAAGGTAATATTAAAAATATGAAAACGTTAGAAAATAGAAAATAGAAAAAAAAGAAAAAAGAAAAAAGTTTTTATATTTAGAGATAAGATTCGAAAAATGAGGAATGCGACAACAAGGCCTTACTTTTTCTTAACGTTCCAACCGCCTCTTTTCTTTCAGCCATGTATTTCATCAAAACATTACCTGGCAATCCCATGATGGTGGGACCCTTTCTTCACCCCCCCCTTTCCTAATATATATTTACACATTTTTTGTGGAATTTTTAGCATAATGAAATTGTAAAAATAAAACATCAAACCATTTGTATTCAACATGGTTATTAACACATTTTGTGTACTAAACTATCTTTTAATTTACTATTTAATTTGCGGTTAGGTTTCACCAAATTGTCCTTTTCAGTAAAATTGTTAAGCAATTTGGTATGTCTTATTTGTGAAATTTCATGTGTGATTTATATCTTTTGATAGTAGTTTTTTTTTTATAAAAAAAAAGGTGGAAGAATATTCGAAATTTGAGTATTGTAGTATAAAATTGAAACGTTAAATTAATTTTGATTAGATATTGCAAGTTGCACTAACACTTGTGGCTTTTTAAACTTGTCATAATTAACGACTCTTTATACCAACTTTCTTACAATGTTTGTTCTTTCTTTAATAATCATTATTATAATTTCCTTATATATTAAAAACAATATAATATAATATACTTTTTTAACACTTTATTATAATATTTTTGGGTGGCTCGAGAAGAAGCCAAAACAATTATTTTTTTTGTTTCTAGCCCAACCATTATGAATAAATTGAATCCAGACTGATTGTGGACGGTAAAAAAATTACTGACCTAATGACACATTTCAAATTTATTAGGTTGCAAAATTCATAAATTCTATATGAAAATCATGGACTTGATTCACAAGTTCTTTTATCTTTGATTTGATAGTAGAAATGAGACGTTGCACCATGTGGATGAAATTGTGGACATAATTTACGATTTTTGAAGTTTGTGAACCATATCTTTAATTTCAACACATGTTTTTGGCAAATAATCTTTTTCTTTTTCACTATTTTCTTTTCATTATTTATTAAAATAATATATATATATATATATATTTTTTTTTTAAAATTACTTGGCCTTATTTCTAAAACTTGTTTCTTCAACTATTTTACTTTTTGTTTTTTCTTTTTCTCAAACGTACCCTATTTTTATCATTATTTTCAAACAACTACATTATTCTTTTTAACTTAATTGATATTTGTATTATAAGTATTATTATTATCAATGCCCATTATTATACTTGTGTCACTTTCTCTTTATCTTAACTTTCTTCAAATGTCTTCAAGATATCAACTTTTAGTGGTCATATATTTCACCTCAATATGCCAAATTGCCTATAAATAGTGGCATTTGGTGAGTTAATTTGGAAGTCACACACTAGAGATAAATTATGAAATTTGGAGAAAGTTGAGAAAATGAAAAATATTTTTTTTTTTTAGATTTTAAAATTTATTCATTTTAACATTATATTTTTTCGATATTCATGTTCAGATTGTGTCTCATTTCTACATCAATTTATTTTTCAAATCTCTTTTATTTTGAATATTTATATATTATATAACGCCATGTATACTTCATGGTGATATATAATATGTGCACAAGTTTTCTACTTATGGTAGCCACATGTATTGATTTTTCTTTTGTCATATCCTTATTAGTGATAGTATTAAATGATATAAATCAATATTTATTACTTTTATTATTTTGAGGTAGGCATATCCACCGACCAATATATTTAGTTATTTTAAAATTAACGATTGACCTAAAAGAATAAGTTAGTGGATAAAGATAAATTTGATTATATATCATTAACAATTATCTACAAATAAATAAATAAATAAAAAATATATATATATATATATTATCGTACGTTTGGGTATTGAAATACAAAAAAAAAAAAAAAAGCATAATTAAAGTTTATTGAAGAAAAGGTTGTATATTATATAGTTTCATTAGGCCAAAATAAAAGAAAAAGAAAACAACGTTGCTGACATCTTCATCAACCGGATGTGATTACTGATTAGAGTTGCCGAAAAGAGATATAAGAGAGAAAAGAGAGAAAGGAACAATGGGAAGAGAAAGAACAAACTATTTATTTATTTTTTCTTTAGGGCTTAAATGTAATTGCGTTTAGGATGAACGAGCATTTGTGTAAGAAAACAAAAGGGTAATTGTGTGGACAAAAAATGAAAAATGAGTATAGTATAAACTATAAAGGCCATATATGTAAGATAATGTTAGTTGTTTTATACAGGGCTAAACATAAAGCCCACTCAAACAATTCAATTTTCAAATTGGGCCGATTTTATTCGAGAAATAACGAATAACTTCATTCTAATTGATGCTACCTCCAAAATGGCAAATAACACAAGTTAGTATGATAAGATAAGATAAATGACCAAATTAAATTTAATTGTATTTTGAAGGAGGGAAAATACACTTTTATTGTAAACCAAATCATAGAAGGTGGACATGATACCTAGTAATTGAATTGAACGTGGTCATTAGAGTTTTGGACATGTGAAAGAGGTTGTCAGAATTGGTTTCTGAAGTGTGACAATGATACTTGTTGACGGTGACTAATGAAGAATAAAGCAACATTGGAGGATGAAAAGAGAGTTGGTAAAATATACAACTCAAGTACACCAAAATTCAAAGTTGGTGGGCCAAACAATGAGTTGATATATTATACCAACTCAACTCAACTCATGTTGGTAAGCCAAACGCCTCTCCTAATAAACTCTCTATTTATGAAGAAGATATTGTTAAAACAAAATGTGTTTTTTAAAGGGAGAAGGAAAATAAAAACCACAAAAAGGAATTATGGCCTGATGGGAATAATTTTTCTAACCAAATTGAAGCTTACAATTTTGTTATTTTCTTATTATCAAGTGGTTGGAAACCCTAATACGTACAAATCTCCACCAAAATTTCTCTCCTCTCTTCAAGTGTTCATAACAATTATTATTTTAGTTATCATGTACAAATTACCGTACATAATTTTTTTTTTAATAAGAATAAATGGCTAAATGGGACGATGAGATCCAACCTCCAAGGCTCCAATAATCTCAAGATGAAGGTCATGCAATGAGTTCACGTAGACACATTGGTTGAATTAAAAGTATATTTGGGATCAATTTAAAATTTTGGATGGGCTGAATTATAGCTTAATAGTTTTTTTTTTTTTTTTTTTTTCATTTTAAATGCATGTAAATTTATAACTAAAATGTCCTTAAATTCACATATAAACTACCAAATATTTCTATATTTAATACAAACTTTAAACAAAGTCAACTGCTTAACAATTCTAAAAGAAAATTAATAAAAGTTTAAAAATTAATCAATCCTAAGTAATCAAATTTTAAACAAAGAAAGGGTTAAGTTAACCCAATTTTTTTTTTAATGACTTCAATACAATTCAACCCGACGAAAATAGAAAATGCTTAACCAAATTCATTTCTAAACCCAACACAACCCAACTCTTACATCTTAGGTTGGATAATCTAGATGGTTCAAATTGTCGATTGTTCGAACATCCTAATCTCACCAATGTAATAATTTTAATTTAAATTGAGCATATTGATAAAAAGAAAAAAGAAAAAAAAAAGATTGAGCAGAGAATTGAGTTAAGATTTAAATTGAGGTGAAAATTTAGCATAATACTTTGACATCAATATAATATGCCAAATGGGGTTGTGTTCATGAGTCTTTTTAATTTCTTGGTTTAATTTTTTCTTCATATTGGGTGAAATGATAATATGCCAATAATGGTCTCTACGATACTTTTGAGAAAGTTTAAAATTTAAATGCAAAAATTGAAACGCTACCTTCATTAATTACCCTCCAATTATAGCAAGTTTATGTTTACAACTTTGGAAAAAGTTAACCACACCTTATTTAACATTTTTTGAGACACCCTATTCAACATCATTTCAAATTATACAAATATATATACTCTCAAATAAGGCACCAAAATGGTCATACTTACAATCATTCGCAGGATTCATAAAATCACTTTTATGTTCTAAACTTTTATGAAAATAAAATTTTAATTATTCTATATACTTTGATTTAATATTTATACTATTAATTTTATAACAATTTAATCTTTAAATTTTACTATATAACTATTCTCTTTCTATTTCAAAATTTTATAATGATTTAATTTCTAATCCAAACCAAAAATTCTAATGAAATTTTTTACGTTAAGGATTAAATTGTTACAAAAATGTTAAAAAACAATATGAAATTGTTACATATTAAAATATTTTTGAGACCAAATTGATACTTTCATAAAATTATGTTTTTAACCAACAAAAAGAAAAAAGTATATATATACAACAGACTAATATTTTTTAGTACAATTGAGATATATATAGAAGATTCCAATATCACTTTTAGCCCAATTATTTTGTTCTCTGAAAAAAAAGCAAAACATATAAAATATAAAAAATAATAGACTTAAATGTGAATGTAAACTTCCCTTTATGAATTACATGAGAGTAACCATTTTAACCTAAATTATAACAGTTTCTTCATCCAACAATATGTCTACTTTTTCCCTTCCGCCATGGAATTTCACGTCAAGATCCGCACTCTAAAATCCCACAACCCCCATTATTCATCATATCATCAATCCACTACTCCGAAATGGTTGATCGGATATGAGTTTTCAGTGACTTTCGCCGCCGGAATATGAGAGGGACTTCTTTACGTCGTCCGGTGACGGTTCAACGGCTTCGACAAATCGCCGTCACCATTAAAATCAAGCTTCTTCTGTGTTGTTGCATTGTACTCGCCATCGTGTTTTTCGCCTCCCGCGCCTCCGATCTCATGGGATGGACATGTGACGACTGCTCTACGGCGGTCCGATACTCTACGCCGCGGTTTGCATTCGAACAACCCTTTGATTTGATTCGTTCATGAACTTTTTGTGCTTCATTAATTGTTTTCGTTATGTGATCTCTTCACGTGAATTTGTTATGATTTCTGGATCTTTGCGTATTTCTCGCTCATTGGATGAATTTTGGATTCGACGCTCAAAATTATTGCGTTTAGGTTCTTACGTATGATAAAAGTGTTAACCATTTCGTTTATTGCGGATTGCGGTTGGTTTTTATAAATTAAGTTCGTTTCCTTTGTATTTGCATCCTTCTTCTTAAGTACATGAATTTAGAGGTACAAATCATATATTTATAGTGCTTTAATTTTTAAAAACTCAAAACCAAAACAACAAAGGTCCATTTACTAAGTAATCGGTTCGGTCCTTGTTTTTTGTTTTTGAAAAACAGGGCTATTTCCTGCAGTGATTTGCATTTTTTTTTAAGTATAAAGTGGATGACTTGGCTTTTTAAAGTATTGGTAAATAGTAGATAATAGAGAAAGAAGGTTGGGTGGAAATGTGTCCATAATTAAGGTTAATTTTAAAAAATAAAATGGTTTCCAAACATATCCTTTATTTGTTTTTTTCTTATTTTTTTTTTCTTATTTTTTTTTTAATTTCTTACCTTCATATCTACTTTTTACTCATATTTTAAAAATCTCTTTTGAAAAAAATAATTTTTAAAAATTTATTTTTATTTTTTGAAATTTATCTTAGGAAACTTTTCTATTTAAGATTGATACAAATCATATCATAATAAGAAAATGAAAGGAAATTGACTTAATTTTCAAAAAAGGAAAAAATGAAAAAAAATGAAATAGTTACCAAACAAGAACTAATTAGTTCTTATTAAAGGAAATCTTGATTCTTAATTTTTTTTGTTTTAAAAAGTTGTTTATGTTTTTATATTTTTATTTACAATGAACTTCGTACAATTTCTAGACAGGATTTAATGTGTTGAGTTACGCATACAAGTAGTATTTATAAGCTCAAATGTTTGCATATAGGGTAATTATCATGTATCATAAAGTTCTAAAGAGAACTTCAAATCAGATTGAAGTGAGTTTATTATTTCCAAATTTGATCTGATAGTAATTATATACCCGACTTTCTTGTATTGCATCTAAACAACTAGTGCTTTTTTACCTATGATCTAAGTTGGAATATTAGAATTACTCTAAAAACATGTTTTTAATCATTTAAAATCGAATTTATACTTTTAACATTAAATAGTTGTTGTGTGTATTGAACAATAATTTATAGGCATATATAGTTACGTGATTGAGTTATATAATTTGTATTATTACAATGAACATGAAAATGTAGGAAACGTTATGCAATTGTAATGAACACATGGAAGCGTCATGATCTATTAAAGAAGTCAATTGATCACTACACAGCATGTATAGGAGTGGAGTCCATACACATTGTATGGAGTGAACCTTCTCCTCCACCTGATTCTTTGGTGAGTTATTTACAACGGACAGTGAAAGCGAATTCACGAGACGGTCGAGAAACGGAGTTGAGATTTGAAATGAATGAAGAAGATAGCAGCTTGAACAATAGGTTTAAGGAAATAAAAGGATTGAAGACAGAAGCCATATTTTCAGTAGATGATGATGTTATATTTGCTTGTTCTACTTTGGAGTTTGCTTTTAGTGTTTGGCAAACTGCACCGCACACTATGGTTGGCTTTGTTCCTCGTATGCATTGGATTGACCGCTCGGTATGTTTCTCTTTTCCCATTCTTTTCTTTTCTTTAATTTTTCATCCTCTTCTTCATTACGTTGTTTTTTATTAGGTATGTATAAGTTTTTTTAGGGTTTAAATTATAATTTCATGTACCATATCATAATTATTTGGATTTTTGTTTTCTTTCTTTCGTAACTCAACTTTTGAACTTTTAGCAAACTTCTAAAAATAAAATTGAGTTGCTATTTTTCTTTTTCTTATTTTAGTTTTCAAGAAGTTTCCAAGAGAAAAAACAAAATGGTTATTGAACAAATGTATATGGGTGTGATTTGAAAGTTTGTTTGAATTTTTAACTTTTAATTTTGCGTTTAATAAATCATTGAATTTTAAAGATATTTAAGAGTGTGTTTGGCCCAAGAAAACAAGTGCTAATTCAATTTCTTGTTTGATACAAAGAATTCGTAAGCTACAACTAAGAAATAATATTTATTTTATTTCCACTTCTTGTCCCAAATGTCTTCTAATAGATCCATGGAATTGTATAGCCTTATAGTCTGATTGAGTAGTTAGTGAGACTAAACAATTGGAGATATGGTCAATGAATGATTGATGATGTGATTAGTAATAGTAATGCAGAAAGGGAGATATAGATATGGAGGATGGTGGTCAGTTTGGTGGAGTGGCACTTACAGTATGGTGCTTTCAAAAGCTGCTTTTTTCCACTCTAAGTACTTGGATTCTTACACTAACCATATGCCTTCTTCCATCAGACATTATATTACCAATAACAGGTTTCTTTTTCTTTTCATATTTTTCAATCTCATTTTTTTATTTATATATATAAATATAAATCACTTCCTAACTAAAAACAATTTCTAATTTAGGAACTGTGAAGACATTGCTATGTCTTTTGTTGTTGCTAATCTTAGTGGTTCTCCCCCGGTTTGGGTCCAAGGTGGTACACATGAATAATTATTTCTTTAGTAATAAAGTTGTTTTAATTTGTTAATTTTTTGGTGATTAATTAAATTGATGAAATGTGGATGCAGGTAAGATATATGAAGTAGGGTCAAGGGGAATTAGTAGCTTAGGAGGACATAGTGAAAGAAGAAGCCAATGTTTGAATATATTTGTTGAAGAATATGGTGGAATTATGCCTTTGTTACCTTCAACTCTCAAGGCTGTCGATGCTCGTCGCCTTTGGTCTTGGTAGTTGCTAACACATACACATCCATATATCTTTCTTTCATTCATTCATTCATCCCAATTTTGTTTTTCGTTCCCTATTTTTACTTTTAATTGAAAATTTTGTAGTGCTTTCTGATTTTTTTTCATCTGAAAATTTTGAGAACTATGTTTTGGTTAAGTAGTTCTAGATAAGATAGATTGATTTAATTGTCCTTTTTAAATGTGTTTAATTGGATATCATTTTTGCCTATCAAGTTTCTGAATCTGTAAATTTCCACTTCTACTTTTATTAAAATCTGATCAACATCTGTCATCTCGAGGTTTCAACTTATTCAACTTGTAAAATAATGACAATAGTTTTCGTTGGAAGAAAAAGATAACATGTACATGTATCCAAATTTTAGAAAATAGAGAATACTATTATGTTTGAAAATAAAAATATAATGGTTTCGAAAATTCGAGCGTTGACATATTTTCATCAGGGCCACTACTGAGAATAATTAATAATAATAAAAACTATATATAACAGATTCTTGTCACAAAACCATTTGTGCAAGGATAAGTATCCTCAAATATCAACAATTTTTTCTTTGTTCATTTTTTTTTTCTTTTTTGAAACAAAGAGATTCATTCACATAAAATCAAAGGTACAGAATACTTAATATCAACCTCATTTAGTCTGGTTAACCAAGGAGGGTAAGAATGAGTCCATAAACTAAAAAAAAAAAGAGCTAAGCATAGGCAGCCACATTATGAGTTGTCTTGTAACAATCTCTAGACGCATGAGAAAGGACCAAAATTTTCAACCTACCAAGTCAGTTGATCACTTCAGCATAATAAATCCAACAAGGCAAGTGAGTAAAATTTAATGAAAGAACCCGTTAGTAACTAAGAGGACATCATATTCCACTCAAACATCTTCCAAATCTAACTCATCAATCAACTGCATCAATATTCATCTTGAAAGTTCTTCGAGGAGGCCGGAATCCATCTTTCGGGCACTATCATGCCCTCCCCCAGACGACATTCATCGATCCGAGAAGAAGAGTAGTTTGTGCTCAATTGCTGTTTGTCTGTCATACCGACACTTCGAATATCATCACTGTAAAACTTTGAGATCCATTCAACTTTTACATCCACCGGACTAACAAATTGGTTTGATTCCTCTAGTGTTCTATCATATCAAATGGCCCAGCATGTTATGTCAAATACAAAAAAATTTCTAAAACTGAGCTAATTCACCACCTGAAGGAGAAAATCAGGAATCGATACAACTGATCTAAATATTAACAATTAAAGGTGTGTTCGGTGGTGGTTTTGAGATGGTCAAAATCACTTTTTCTCTTACCAAAATTAGTTTTCTTTTCAATGTTAGTGTTTTGACATAAACTTTAAACTAACGAAATACTGATTAGATTGACTACCCGTCAATAAACAAATGGAAAGTTCTTAAATCAGCTGCCAAATCCATCTTGGCAATGGCAGATGCTAATATGGATGGAATGAAAAGTCTACTAGGCAAAATGATTTAATTTGTTGATAAACAATGTGAAATTAAAATGGTTTAAAATATAAAGAAAAAAAACTCTAAATCAATGTCTTCACTTTTTGGGAGTAACTGACAGTTTTCAATAATTTGTTTTGCCAAAGAATTTTCTCCCTATGATCATACTCCCCTACATAGCCAGCCCTGCCTTGAGTATGAACAAAGGCCAAGTTGTTTATCTCTACCTCATTCATGGATGATAGAAAAATCCTCAAGCTTTATGTGGTTTTGTAATGAAATTATTTTTGTGAAATTTAACTTGATTTTTTGTTTTATTTTATTTTACTTTTGACGTTGGTTAAGAAATTCTTCAGTATATTTAATTACTAAATTTATATGAATGGTTAATGATTTAAAAAGAAAATACAAAATCTAAATCAATTTTTAATCAAGAGTTAAACCAGTTTAGGCGAGAAGTAAACATAACCGGAAGAAATGGAGGAAATGAGAGAAGAAATCCGAAAAGAGACTAATTAAGAGGTTTTTTATTTACATTTTATATCACAAATAATTATATATGTTTTGAATTCTCTTTCAATATTTATTTATATATATAAAGATATACCAACTATTCAATAAGAATTTTAACAATAAAATAAATTAAAATAGATCTTTAACATAACTACTTGGCTAAACAACAATTTAAAACGAAGCATTCAATTTATCCAGGGTTTTGTCGCATTGGCTAATACTGCTTGAACATTGTAAACAAAAGTCTCAAAATTCTTTCAAATATTAAATAAAGCAATCGATCCATAACAAAAACATTGTAACATTCAGCTGAATAAAATAACTCTGAGAAAACCAAAGAGTCTAAGAGATACAAAACACAAAAGGTCCTACTAGATCTCTAACATACAGATTAATCAAACAAGCTGAAACCCATGTCGTCATCAGACTCCTCAGCTGGTTCTTCCTTCTTCTCCTCAACAGCTGCAGCAGCTTCTGGGGCAGACCCAGAATCGGCAGCAGACACGGCCACAGCAACAGCAAACTTGCTAGGATCCTGTATAAGTACAAGGGAAGCCAATGAGAATTTTGTCAGCCGCAATAGCCAAAGCAAACTTTTAATAGATTCATGTACCAATAATATAAGCATTAATATAATCCAACCAAGAGAACTCAATCAAACGGGGCACATACCGCAAGGTACTCTTTAACCTTCTCAGCCTGGGGGAAGGAATAGTCAGTAGCAACTGCAACAGCAAGAAGGTTTTTGTATGCATTGATGAGCATGTGTGGTGCAGCAGCCAGAGTTGGGTATGAAATGGCCAATGAAAGGGATGTAACCATGGAAACACCCAATGCAAACTTCTCAAGGAGATCATCCTCGGTCAGATCAAGCACCTGAGGGCTAAATACTGATCCATTGTCATAAACAGAGAGGACAACAAGACCATACGAGAATGGCCTGATTCCTAGCTTGGCAAGGAGAGCAGCCTCAGAAGATCCAACCTTATCACCCTTCTTAATGAGCTCCACAGGAGTGATAATTTCAACTGTACCCTTGTTAATCTTGGTTGGAATATTAAGAACCTGCAAGGAGAACTCAAAAACTCAGATCACATTCATGGAAAAGGGTTGCTACTTTATAATCAAATTTACAAACCTGGAAGAAAGAGGTCTGAGATGGATCAAGCCCAGTGTTGCCTGGTGGGACGATGACATCAATTGGAGCAACCAAACCAACACGAGCAGGGGCTCCAACCTGCAATGTTCAGAAAACATAAGAACAAAAGAAAATGAATTGTCGTGAAAACAAACGTCCTAAAACCAGCCCAAAACACATGTGACGTGAATGCTTTTTCCAAAGTAATAACCATAATTAAAGCTACATGAAGAACCTACAAACCCACGACAAGACAGGAGCATGCCAGTAAACTTCAATACTAGAACGTGTTCACAATTCCTAAATGCCTAAATCCAATATCTACATAGATGTTAAAGCAATACTGATAACTAATAATGGCCTCAAGTCCAAGATCCATGGATACATAGACGAGACACATACACACAGCCAATGTGACGCATGTTGGTAAAAGAACAGTTTTAAATTCATGCTCAAAATTATTAATCTGTATCATATGGTTGTATATTTATTATGCTTAACAAACGTTAAGCAAGCGACTAGCTAATTGAACTCATAGACTTTGTACAGTAAACATACCTATTGTGCTACATTGTGAACAAATGTGAGCGTCCATGCGAACAATATACATTATGGTTATCAATAATTCAAAAGCAATAACGTTTAAGCTTGAAGGTGTGAAATATTCATGACAATAGTCGCAATAATTCAACACTAAACATAATGATGCTAAAAAATTCATATGTAAAGTGGCCTCGTGATATTATGACATTAAAGTATCATCCATATGGAAAATTTAGAGACAGACCAATGTAAACAACAAGAACAGCATAAAGTGAACTACAAACCTTGTATTTGGCCACCTCTTCACTGACTTCCTTCAAATCACCCTTGGTGAAGATCAAACCAACGTTGCCCTGTAACAGCCAAACACACGTACAATGTCAAAATCTCCATATGTGAAGAAAATTAGCAGATAGGAACTTTAAAAATAAGCATAATAACACAGAGATGGAAATTCGAATCAAAATATAAGACCCCAAAACTTCACTTACCACAAGAAGGGGAAGAAGGTTGAGATAAGCCTTGTTGCCAGTCTGCTCAGAGTGGATCCTCACAGAGCGCTTCATCATGGTGTTTTTCCCCATGAGCACAATGGAATCACCACGGAGACCCTTCCTAATGTTCTGGAGCTGGTTGGATCCAACATTGTCAGCGGCCACAACCAAGACCTGGCTATATTCATCGAGAAGCTGGCAGAGCTTGGAGTCGTATGCGACCTTCTTTTCAGCCTTGGTGGGTTTGATAGCCATTGGAAATGAGTAAAATTCTAAGATACAACAAAAAAAGGGGGGTTACAGAAGAAAGAAAAAAAGCAAAACTGAGGGCCAAGACGAAGCTGGATGCTCTGCCAAGGCGGACAGCGAAGCTATGCCGTCTCTTTAACCTCTGTGTAATGCTAAGAAGAGTCTTTTAGGGTTTTGGACAACTCCTGGGGAGCTTAAAAGGCTGGTAGAAGATGAAAATGGCCGCTGGTTTGCTTTATATACGTAATTTGGGGTTCAGGGTTCGATTTAACCTAGATCTGACGGTTAATGTTCATTGTTGATTTGATGGGTTCGATCTTTTGAGGTCCCAGCATTTATGGGCTTTTTGAATTTGCACAATAGCCCACCAACTCTGGGTTATAATTAAAAGCCCATTTAGATATCAATTTTTACCTAACATTTATCCTTCCTATCTTCACCCTTTCTTCTCATTATGTGAGTGACTCATTAGTTATCTACTCAATTAGGTCAAGTAGCTGAATACCTATGATCATAGTGAACTCCGTCTCTATCTTAGTCCCGATTGATCTTCCCACATGGAAGAAGAAGAACATACCTTCTGAAATACCCTCTTTCTCTTCCTAGCTTACTTCTTACTCTTAACTCTTTACTATATTAAAGCGGAAAAATCATATTCTACCTGTTGTCAAATCCTAAATTTACAATATTATCCTACATATTAATATCAATATTTAAGTTATTGTTTTTAATTTATAAAAAAGCCACTCACACGTATTGTTATTATTTTTGTATTAATATCAATCTTAGGTTATTGTCATTTAATTAACCTTCTTAAAAAAATAATGAAAGGAAATCTCCCACCTCTTCTTATATTTTTTTAATAAATAATCATTTTAATTTCTTATTCGTTTTATAATAAATAATCATTTTAATTTATAATTTCAATATTGGGTCCATAGTAATATAATAATAAACAAATATAAATATTATAATAAAGGGAGAAAGTCACCCACAAAGAGCCAAGTAAACTATCATTATGCTGTGAATAATGTTTTTAGAAATCATTTAAAATATTTAACTCTATTTGCAACCATGTTGCACTCAAACAAAATAGGTTTGGTCTTCCAAATTCCATAATTTAAAAAATATAAGTTGTTTGTAACGTGAGAAATAAATTATTTGTCATATTTTGTAATAAATAAATACGTATGATTATTATAATTAAAATTTTTGCCTTTTAAAATAACCATGAATGATTCAATTTTAGTATAAATATAGATAATTTGCTACCCAAAGTTTTTGTTGCTTTTAAGTTTTATCTACTCCTTTGTGCCAACTCAAAGAAAAAAGCGATATAAGGTAATACTAATATTTACATTTTGTTGCATTTGAAAGACCCTGATCGTGTACCACCAACGCGATGAAGACCATGCAGTAGGGATACTGTGTGAAGAGACTTCCGATAGTAAAACGTGTTTCACAAAAGAATTATGCAATGGAAGATCCCTACACGAAGATGGTTACACGACGAATAGCTAGGAAATTTGAGCTACTTCATTAAGAAACAGTGATGTGACCTTGATGTCAGTAGGTTGGCGATTGGGATAAGGGTTGAGTAGAAATTCACTACAACAAGTCTGGACTTTAATGTCAGGTGAAAAAAATGAAAAATAGACATTAATGTCGTTTTTCAAAATACGGATGTTTAATGTCATTTTTACACCGACACTAAAGAGAGCTCTTTAGTGTCGGTTTAAAACAGACATTAAACATCAAGATCATTTTTATTTATTTATTTTTTTGCCTAATGCCTACCCCTTTCACGTAACGGCCTCATCTTCCTCTCATCTTCAAGAAATTTCTCCCTTTCATCTTTCTGTCATTCCAAACTCCCCACCCAAACTCTCTCTTCTCAATCAGTCACTCTTCCATTGTCGAACCACCACCGCCGCACATCTCGCCTTCGTGCCCACCACCGTTGCGCCGTACCATATCTTCAAAGATCTGCCGAAGATCTGTCGCACCGTTCCGATTCTATCTTACTACCACCATTGCACGTCATAGATCGTCTCACCGTTCCAGATATTTGACATTCCAGACCTTCGTGACCACATTCATTGTACTCAGATCGGGTAAGATTTGTTAACTCTAAGTTACATCAGACCTTAGAACGTGCATCAAATCGTATTGGTAATAACCATTGTTTACGCAAGCTCCGATCTCTGAAATGGCGAACGAGGCGAACAAAGTTGTGACCACTTTTACTATCTTAATCTTCTTTTTCCACTCACAACTCTTATGCTTCTGATGCATTAGCCATTGATTTTCTTTTATCGAATCAGATTTTCTTGGAAATTCAATATCACATGATTCAAATTACTGGAAAGCTGGAGCAGGTAAATTCCCTTTCATCACCTACTTCTCTGAGCTCGTCGCATTAATTTAACTATACAGGTTTCGTTTTGGTCACCTTTGTTCAAAAGTTGGACTCTAATTTGCGATCTTGAGATGAACCCTAAAGAGGTATTGGAGAAGTTTCTCAACATAGAAGTGCAGATAAACGAAGTTCAAGGTGTTTAATTAGTTATCATCTTCTCTCTTTTTGTGTTCCTTTATTCTTTATAATGTATGCCTAAATGTCTATTGTTTCATTGCTGCTTTTGTGTTTACCTTGTGCTAAACGCTTGCCTAAGGAGTTGAAAGTTTGAGAAAATCTTTGAATGAAGTTGTGGAAGTCCTTAATGGAACTGAAAATTTGTGTTTTGTTTCAGTTGAATCAATCTGTTATTTTCATGTTAGGGGTTATTTCGCATTGTATGTCTTGCAACATTAAAAAATAAATTATTTTGAAGTTTGGAAATTAGTATGATTTGTTTGTTCATTTATTGATATGTAAAATTTTGAACCATCAAACATCATGAAGATGTGTTGATAGGTTAAATGGCTAATATGAACTTTGCTATGTGACTTTGTTTAAATTTTATGTTATAGTTTATGTTGTTGCTTTAATTTTATCTTCATAAACTGTGTTAATTTGGACAACAATGTTATGTTAAAAAATGATGTAGAGTAACGGGTTGTATTTGTATGTTCTTAAAAAGTAAAGAAATAACATACTTTACTTTGACAAGGCCGATAAGTTTGCTGATTTGATGGTGATCTTTAGGGCTGCTTCAACTATTTCACAGGCACGACATGCTATTTGATTTTAATTGATACCGGTACACTGTATTCATTTCTTTATATGCAATTTTCCTATGTTATCTATTAAGAATATGTTAAAAAGAATCTGCTTGAGCTTAAGTTTTTTGACGTAGTGGTGGTAGGGTACTATCTAGCTTTGCCATTTGTATGCGTATTATGAGTTCTTACCACTAAGCGAATAACTGCAATTTTCAACTACTTTTAATGCCCATCTTGATTCCTGCTCTAGGAGAGAATACGCTGCTCTCAATCGGGCTCTTTTTCAACTGCATTCATGCAAGCTCTCTCATGTTCTTCATGCTTCTAGACTTAAAAGCTGTGAATTGTGTGTGTGTTTTTTCTTCCCCTCTTATGAAGACTTAAAAGTTGTGAATATTGTTTTAATAATCCAATTTCATGTTTACTCTATTCTTGGATGCTTAAAATTTTTTGTTTTTAATGCATATGCTTCTTTACAGCTTTGCTTGGGCTGACTGGGTACTTTTTTGCAACTAAGTTAGCAATGTAGTTTAATTCATTTTAATAAATTTAGATTATTATTTTATATATTACTGTATCAATTTGAAGTTCAGACTCTTCTTCACAAATTGGATCAAGCCATGAAATGACTAACTTTGCTATGTTACTAATCAGGTTGCCTATGTCGTTGCAATGTTTTCCACTTTGTTTATTTTCTGGCGACCTTGCATGAGTGTTAGATCACTTGATCATCAAGCGTTATTTTCATCATACTATGGAGGACTTAACACAAATATAGTTTTAAATAGAACACAATGGGGATATTGAAAATATGAATCTTGTTGCTTGCCTTTGTCATTGTTTGTTTCTTGTTGCTTCTTCTTTGATATGAAGATTTGTGTTTGATTTTGTTTTGGTTTTTTCATCATATGGAATTTGAGATATTGTTTGGCTGTCTAGCTTTTTGTGTTCTTTTCTTATTAAAATTGATTTAAGTTATCGATAAATAGATTTGAGATTCATTGTTTGATCTTTGTGTTTTATTGGTATGTTTGTTTTTTATGATCTAAGGATTCTTTAGAATTGCTTGTACATGCTAGAAATATTGAGGGCTGAAGTTTTGGATTGGTTCGACAATAAAATATGAAATATTGTTGTTTGAAACTTTGTGTTCTAGTACAATTTTCTTTCATTTTCTTTGATTAGAAGAACTTGGGATCGAACTTTTCACCTCAAAGGACAATTTTGCATTATTTGAAATGACGTTGGTGTAAGATTGGCATGTGTTTACTGATTTAATGCTATGTTTATGAAAAAATGTAGGGAGTAAGAGAGGTTTTGGCGATCTCGAAGACGATGAGGACGACTTCTTTAGCTCTAAAAAGGTATTTCTACCTTATATTCAATCGTTTGTATCTTTTACTTGAATTATATGATAGTATTTAGAAACATTTTTATTCCACATTTTTCTTCAAAGCTACCTTGTTAAAATTCTAAAGATTAAATGGTTGATTTAGATATTGTTTGTAGAATGAGTGAAGTCATATCTAGTTGAAAGCTAAGCGATTGTATAGATAGTCAAGCGATCGTTGAAGGTTGAAGACTGCAAAGGCGTTTAGGATTTCTTATTTAAGTCTCGT
This sequence comes from Cucumis hystrix, assembly GCA_025688845.1. NCBI lineage: Eukaryota > Viridiplantae > Streptophyta > Magnoliopsida > Cucurbitales > Cucurbitaceae > Cucumis > Cucumis hystrix. The sequence continues at coordinate 10,517,338 of CM046892.1, read as the reverse complement.
ATTAGGATCTTGTTTCATGTATTGTTGTAGAATGTATATATAAACACAATATTAAGATTTCATTTTGTGTATACACATGTAAAAGACAAATATTATAGTTTCTAAATGAATATTAATTTTATTGATTTGTTGGTGTGAGAAAAAAATATTTATCTACATGGATCCAATGTCGATTTATAAAAAATGGACAATAATGCAACAATTAAATTTGTAAAAGTGGACTAAAAACTAAGGCTTTAATGTCGTTTTTAAATTGACATTGTTGGCCTCTTTAATGTCGGTTTTAAGATCAACCGACACTAAAGATCTTCAATAACACCATAAAAAATGTCGGTTTAAAAAAATGAGGCCTTTAATGTCCTTTCTAAACTGACATCAAAGCAGAAACGACATTAAAGGCCTTTAATAACGCTAGCATAGATTTCGGTTGCCAACCGATACTAAAAGCCATTAATGTCAGTTTTAAACCGACATTAAAGACCAGATTTCTTCTAGTGAAACACGTGGCATTTTGAGATTTGATCACTCCTCGCTGCTGACAAGGGTAATCATTTCGTCATGGGAAAATTCACTGGAGAGACCTATAAATAGAGGAATTCAATCCAGTTTGAAGTTGCTTTTTACCTTGAGCTTGTTTAAGAAAGAGTTGGATGAGTATAAAAGATCTCAAGACGTAAAATGAACTCATTTCCGACAAAGATTCTGAGAAACGTAAGGGAACTCTTGGCCAATGAAGCTAGACTAAAGAACTAGTCAACTTTGACTATGAGTGATTTTTCCCTTATAAATGTTTTCAAGTAAAAAGGATTTCAAAAACGTGTTTGAATCCTTAAATTTATTTCTACTGAAATCATGATTATGTGAATTTCCTTATGCTTTACCATTCTCAAAACACATGTGATTTATGAATGAATTGAATTATTGTGAAACTAAAATGAGGTAATAAACTATATAAGGAAATATCTTATGGGTGAACCTTTAAATGAAAGAAATGTTTTGAAAACAAATCCTCTGAGCCTTATGAGGGAATTATGTTAAAACACGTGACTTGTGTTATTAATGATGTTGGTATTATGTGGAAAAATGGAAAACCAATGTTTCGTGAAACAAGATAATCTTTGTACCCTATGCGATGTAATGCCTTATCCTTGTTGTGTGATCTGGGATAAGATGCTTTATTCTTGTTGTGTGATCTGGAATAGAATGTCATATTCATTCTGTATGATCTTGAATAAGATGCCTCATACTTGTTGTGTGATCTGGTATTGGGTGCTCTTTACTTGCTGTGTGATATGACATTAGAAGATGTGTTATGCGTAATGGAATTGATAGTACTCGCTAAATGCGTTGAGATTACTTCGCAGAACTACAACTTGACGAAAGAGTGTGACAAACGCTTGAACCGAGGAAAGGGTACAAAGATGTAATAATATTTGCAGAATGATTTTGCGAGATGGATATGTATTATGCGAGAGGCATACGGTGCGATATGAATTGTGATGAGTAATAAATGAAGTGGTCCTTGAGATTTATGGGTTGTTGATAAATTGAGATGTTGAAAAACATTTGACATTTTGAACAAGTGTTAAATCTAAAATGTAATAGTCGACTTACATTTGCTTTAACGTCTGTTTTGGCAATGATTTGTACGATAAGACAAACTTTATTTATTTCAGGCGATTGAGAAAATATTCCACTAATTAGACGATTTAATCTAACCTTTCAAATGTTTTATTTTATTTTCCCTCGAGTAGCGAAGGACATCAAGTGTTGAACTTGCAACCTTGATTACCTACCATGTCTCCTTGTTCGTATCATTTTGGTAGTGGTCACTGTTTACTTACATAGCATATAGTAGCTAGGCAAGGAAAGTCCAAGTAATGTTGGAGTCATGTGTAATGGTTTTGTATTGATTGTTGTAAGCAGTACTAGAAGTATTTCCAATTGAAATATCAATGAAGTTCTTGCAATCCATCTAACTCGACTGACAATGAAATGCTAGGAGAAACTTGAACAGAACGACGTTGATCAAGCCCAACAACTTTAAATTTGCATGATCTACGAAGGGTTTGATGTGGGAGTGGTGGCAGTTCGACGAGTTGAGCGACGCAATGGTGGTTGTGTCACACCCCTATCTAGGTCTTCCTCTCTGACCTAAATCGTGGCATCATAAAACACTTATTAGCACGAGATTTCTGAAGAAATTTGATTCGTGGAGTTGAACTTAAGTTGATGTTGTACTTTTGTTGATTTGATGCGGTGTGGTTCGATCTCTAGAATTTGATTCTCTCTCGATTGGATGCTTACGCTTGATTTGAGGAAGCAGAGCACGTGATGTTCTTGAAGTTTGTTGAACGTCTACGCTTGATTTGGAGAAGCGAAGCACTTGATGTTCTTCAAGTTGGTTGAATGTCTACGGTTGATTTGAGGAAGTGGAGCACGTGATGTTCTTAAAGTTGGAGTCTTGGAAGAAAGTTTGTATCTTCAAAGGAGCTTCAATCTTCGAGGGAAGTTGGAGTCTCAGAAGAAAGCTTGTATCTTCAAAGGAGCTTCAATCTTCTAGGATGGTCGACTTCAGGAGTTAGAGAGTTTTTTAGCTCTTAGGAGAATCCTCTCTAGACTTTCTGGAGTAAAAAATTTCCAACCCCTTACAAATGAGGAAAACTCCTCTATTTATAAAGTTCTCCGATGGGCTTTATGGGCTTGAGCCTGGTTAGTCCATGGACCAGACCCATGGGCTCAACCCCATGGATTTGGATTATATTTTGTCTTTGGACTCAATTAAGCTTATTTTTGGGCTTAATTGAATTTAGTTCAAGTAAATAATATTTAATTGAACCAAAATATTTAACTTGATCCAACGGTTAAGATGAAAACATGTGGTATTATTAGAATTGGCCAATTTATGTTTTCAATTTTTAATTTGGGGCACATGTCAATTTTAATTAGTTCCAAATTCAATTATTTGCGCTTTTCATCATTAATTTAATAAATGATGTGGCAATTTGTGATTGGTCTAAAAATTTCTTATTCAACAAATGCCTTTTTTTTTAGATTTATGCACGTATATGGGTGAATGAATCTCGAAAAAGATAAATTTGAAGTCAAAATACGAGCTTTTTATTTGCTAAATTCAACATATCAAATTAATCAAACTATGAATTTAGTACATAAGTTTGATTTAAATTTAAAATAAGGGTTGGAATATGACCAAACCTTAAAAAGTTCAAAATTTTATCCGCAATTTAATTTTATTTGAGGATAAAAAATTTTAATATGATGATTTCTCTTTTTTTAAAGTAAAATTTGGAACATAACCAAAATTTTAATTTTGAAATAAGGATAAGGTTTCTACCGTACCTTAATTTGTCTTGTGGATGCATAAGAATTTGGAATGACTAATTTTAATTTGAGATAAAAATGAGACCCTCAATCTTGAGGTAAAGTTGGATTTATGGGTTCAATTTAAATTAAAGATAAAAAGGAGGTCATATATGCAAGTTAATTTGACTTTAATTTTAAACTCAAATTTTAATTATAAAATTGGGAATATTTTTTTTTAAATGTTGAAATATTTAAATATTTTAAATAGGCTCAAATCAACAAAAAATCGAGATTTATCCTAAAAATGAAATAATTTAAAATAAGATAAGATAATTGGATTATTTTTTTTTATTTAAAAAAAATCATTTCTATTCCTTTTAGGAATTGGATTTGTTTTAAAAAAATGATTAAATATCATTCCTAATCCATTTAGGAATTTGGTTTGGTTTTTTTAAAAAATGATTAAATATCCTTCCTAATCCTTTTAGGAATTGGATTTGTTGGGCTTATAAATAGACCCACACCTTGATCATTTATTCTTTATCCAGCAACAGAAAGGTATAGAAATTTTTTCTTCTCCCTTTCTCTTTTCCTTTTTTTTTGTTTTGTTTTTTTTGTTTTTTTTTTGTCTTTGTTTTTTTGTTTTCGTTTTCTTTTTTGTAATTGTTTGCAGCGATGATTTCGTCGTCGAGCTTCTTCTAAGAACGATCGGGCTTTTGCCATCAGATTAACTGCCCTAGTAGGAGCGATTGGGCTTCTTCGTCGTCGGGCTTCTTCTAGGAACGATCGGGTTTTTGTCGTCAGATCGACCCCCTAGTAAAAGCAATAAGACTTCTTCGTCGTCGAGCTTCTTCTAGGGACGATCCAACTTTTGCCGTCAGATCTACCGCCCTAGTAGGAGCGATCGGGCTTCTTCATCGTCGTCGAGCTTCTTCTAGGAACGATTGGGCTTTTGCCTTCAGTTCTACCTTCCTAGTAAGAGCTATTGTGCTTCTTCGTCGCCAGGCTTCTTCATCGTCGAGCTTCTTCTAGGAACGATCGGGCTTTTGTCGTCAGATCTACCACCCTAGTAAGAGCGATCGGGCTTCTTCATCGTCGAACTTCTTCGTCGTTGAGCTTCTTCTAGGGACGATCTAGCTTTTGCCGTTAGATTTATCGCCTTAGTAGGAGCGATCGAACTTCTTCGTCGTCGAGCTTCTTCTAGGGACGATCGGGCTTTTGCCGCCAGATTTACCGCCCTAGTAGAAGCGATTGGACTTCTTCGTCGTCGAGCTTTTTCTAGAGACGATCGAGTTTTTACCGTCAGATCTACCGCCCTAGTAAGAGCGATCGGGCTTCTTCGTCTTCGAGCTTCTTCTAGGAACGATCGGGCTTTTGCTATTAGATCTATCGCCCTAGTAGGAGCGATCAGGCTTCTTCATCATCGAGCTACTTCTAGGGACGATCAGGCTTTTGCCATCAGATCTACCGCCCTAGTAGTAGCGATCGGACTTCTTCGTCGTCGAGCTTCTTCTAGGGATGATCGGACATTTGCCGTCAGATCTACCGCCTTAGTAAGAGCAATCGAACTTCTTCGTCGTTGGACTTCTTCTAGGGACGATCGAGCTTTTGCCATTAGATCTACCGCCCTATTAGGAGCGATCGGGCTTCTTCTTCGTCAGGCTTCTTCGTCCTTTTTTTTCTTTCGTTCTTTCTTTCTTTTTTCTTTCCTTCTTATTTTTTTGTCAACTCTTCTTTCTTTCTTTTCTCTCTCTTTTTTTTCTCTCTCTTTTTTTTTCTCTTTTTTTTACGTATTGTTTTGTTTTGTTTTGTTTTTTCTTTCTCTTTTCTTTCTTTTTTCTTTATTTTTTTTTCTCTTTTTCCGTTTCTTCTTCTTCTTTGTTGTTGTTTTTGTTGTTTTTGTTTTTCTTCTTTCTTCTTTTTTCTTCTTCTTTTGTCTTTATTCTTGTTTTCTTCTTTTTCTTTTTCTTCTTCTTCTTTCATTTTGTTTTCTACTTCTTCTTTGTTGCGGCACATAGGAGAAGATGAAGATGAATCCTCTCAGCTGCTACACATGGGAGAAGATGAAGATGAATCCTCTCGGCTGTAGCACCTAGGAGAAGATGAAGATGGATCCTCTCGGTTGTGGTACCAGGGAGAAGATGAAGTTGAATCCTCTTCGGTTGCAACACTTGAGAGAAGATGAAGATAAATTTTCTTTGGCTGTGACACATGGGAGAAGATGAAGATGAATCCTCTTGGCTGCGGCACATGGAAAAAAATGAAGATGAATCCTCTCAACTGCGACACATGAAGAAGATGAAGATGAATCCTCTTCGGCTGCAACACATGGGAGAAGATGAAGATGAATCCTTTCGACTGCAGTACATGAAAGAAGATAAAGATGAATGTTCTCGGTTATGACATATAGGAGAAGATGAAGATGAATCCTCTTCAGTTGCAGCACTTGGAAGAAGATGAAGATGAATCCTCTCGGTTGCAACACATTGAAGATGAAGTCGAGGCTGAAGCTTTAGCGTTGTATGCATCTTCTTGGAGAGGCAGAAGCGGTGCTACACCATTGTCATCATCTTGGAGAGGTGAAGGCGGAGCTGCACGATCGTCATCCTCTCGAAGTTGCACGATCGTCGTCTTCTTGGAGCTGTACCATCATCATCCTCTCGAAGAGGTGGAGCTCCAACATCGATGAAGCCTTCAAGCTTGAATATAAGGAATCATCGATGAAGCCTCTGAGCTTGAATATGAGGAATCATCAATGAAACCTTCAAGCTTGAATTTGAGAGATCATCAATAAAGCCTTTGAGCTTGATTTTTAGACTCTTTTTTTTTACATGCACTCAACTTGTATATAGTCTTTGCACAAATTGTGTACATCTTCAATTTATTGCATCACATCGTTACTAGGGATGAACATCTTGAATTTAGGGATTTGCCCCCAATTTGTTATGATTCCTTAGCAGAGATAAACATCCTTTGAAGAAAAGAATCAAGCCATGACGTAGTTCAAATTTTTTTTTTCTAGACTGAACTTAAAGTTTCCTTTAAGCTGCCTACGTATCCCTTTGTAATAGAGGGATCAAGTCATAACGTAGTTCAAGTATTTTTTTTCTTCTTTTTTTACCATTCACCTTTTAAGCTCTTGTGGGCTAGGCTCTTGCGATAAGGAGCTGTGCATATTTAGCAGCTCGTATTCCCATTAAGGATTTGTTCACCTTCTTTATTTGTACAATTGGTGAATATAATAACTATTGGCTTCACTGTCAAGGAATCTTTTGTATTTGTGTCAACAGACAATATAACGACCCAACTTTACTAACAAAGTCGGAGCCATTAGTTTTGACAAAGAGATCTTGATTGACACAAAATTTACTAAAATTCATTGAAATCGTACTGTCAAAGAAAACAAACTCAAGTTTGGGCCCTATTTCAAATAAACAAAACCTTTTAAAATAAAGCTTACAAAACAACGGTTCTTAAACTCAGATAAAACACAAAATTTCAAAACAATCTCATGAACTAAAGAAAACGAGAGAAAACATTAAGCGGAAGCATTTGAAAACATTTCCCCTATGGCATTCACGGCTCCTTCTTGTCCCTCGTCGGTCTGCCCCTCGAGTTACCTTTGCCTGAAAATTAAACATAAAATGGTTAGTATAAACATACTCAGTAAGAGACCTACTACTGGTCCCGTTAGGGGAAAAAATTAAAACCGTTAACTTCCTATTGAGGGTGCCCTACACTTTATCAGTCTTGTGATCCCGTAGGAACACACATAATCAGTCTAATGCCCTGCAAGAAGCACACATCATTCTAGTGCTCTGCAGGAAGCACACATCAGTCTAGTACTCCCGAAGGACGTACAACAGGTGGTGATCCCGTAGGACACCTACCCTATAGATAAAAACAATTTCCCCTCAGTCCATATCTAGCATTTTTAACCAGTTAAACATGTAACAATTTTAAATTACCATCATTTCGCTCTTTCAGTTCATTACATTCACAGTCAGTTTACGCCGTCCAAAACATGATCAAACGTTAACAGAACGGTTCCCCAACAAATATATTTATACATCGACATCGCTCTACTCAGTCCAGTTATTTCAAATTGGTTCATTTATTCCTACCTAAAAAACACCACTTGTGCTCTAACATAACAGCTAAACAGTCACAAATTATAAAGTTTGCATATCAGTCAGTCCATCTCAGTTCAACAGAATTCATTCAGCTAAACAGTTATCAGTTATAAAGTTACAGATCAGTCGGTCCATCTCAGTTCAATAGAATTTATACAGACACTACATCTCAATTGCATTGTTGAGTCTAGTAGTAGGAACCTTACCCTAACTCAAAGTTTTAAGCAAACCCCTTGGTCGAACTAATTTCAACAATTACAACCTAGACATAAACAAACAGAAATCAACATCTTTTCCAAGTAGCCCCAAGTATCTAAATCACCCATGTGAATTTAGCACTTACCCAGTTAGTGGAGGAACGAACCCACTCCAAACTATAGAGAATTTCAAAGGATTTGCTCGTTGACTTCAATCGGTACCTTCAACAATTAACCCAACAATAATACTTGAATTAATATAAAAAAAACTACAAACCCACAACTTAAATTTTTACTAACCACACTTTGTCGGTTTACGACGAAACATAGGCAGCGACGCACGAACCAAAACGAAACAAGGTTGCAAAGGAGATTGAAGCGTGGGCTGGCTTGAAACTCACGGCTGGAAGGCAGGGAGTCACGCAGCTGCTGAGTTCACGACGAAGACCGGCGCAGACGAAACTAGATGAAGGCGCGATGGCTTCGCAGACGTTCTCCTCCTGAACGGAACGACCGACAAGGAGGAGAGCGGTGGCGAGAATGTAGCACGGCACACAACGACGTGCAGCTGTCGAATTGTGACCGGTCGGCAGCCTTCCCCGAATGAAGCTTTGGGTCTTGGCTTCGTCAGAAAATAGAGACGGTCGGTAGTGGTCTGAATGGAAAAGAAAACGAAAAAGAAGAGAAGAAAGAAGAAAAATATAAATATATATAGGGGAGGCGACCGGTTAGGTTGCGGGAAGAAGAAGCGAAAGAGAAGAGGAAGAGGAATGGGGCGTGCGCGAGAGAGAGAAATTGATTTTTCTCTTTTTGTTTTTTTATTAAACATTTATAATTATTATTATTATTTCTTATATAATTAAATCCTTATTCTCCATCCTTTTCCTACAAATCCTAAAAATATAATAACACCCCAAAACTTAAAATCTTTAAATAAAAGGCAAATTTGATTGAAATAAAATAATTCTAAATTGAGGGTGTTACAGAAAACCTCCTCTTCATGCGTGATGGGACACAACTGTGAATCTCATCGCTCTTGTTTTCTTCATGAAATGGTTTTGCCTTTAAAGTTTCCATCTCTCTTTCGTGTTGATCGATTGACATCTTTAGATGATCAAAAGCAGATGTTAAAGGTCGATCTTTCTTCGATGTGAAGATACTTAGCCTTTTGAAAGCTGAAGTTCGAGTGGAAGTAGATGTTGGACATTGGTTTTCTTCTTCTTTTGTGGCCATACTCGATCTTTGAAATACTGAAGTTTGAGTAGTTGAAGGCTTGATACGATCAAAGATAGAAGTCCTTTGCTTAATTTCTTTTGAATTGTTGATTTCTTCAGAAGATGCATAATTGTTGTCGACTTCTTCTATGCTGATAGCATGACATGTAGTGACTTCTAATACTTCCTTTGGATGATCATCAAGGAAGCTTCTTGGGAGGAATTCTGTCAAAGTTATCAACCGTCGAGGTCGGAAGAAGTCCTCGTCTTTTCCTTTGAAAGGCTTAGGCTTCCACATCTTCTTATTTATTTTCTCCTTTTTACGAGAGTTGCTTACTTTTCCATGCTTCTGATGAAAGTGCGACTTCGTTCGTACGAAAATTGGTTGTCTTCCCTTTTTACGAGTCATGACTATCCATCCTTCGCAATCATCTTCAATAGGATTTTCTTTGTTTTGAGATTTATGTCGTCACGATTTTTTGTTGGAATCGAACAAGTATAGGTTTGAAAGTCCCAAACTGAATCAAGCTTTTCCTTTGATCATAAGGAAGCGTTGATGGCAAAATACTTGAAGTCATCTCAACTGCAACATGATTCGTTTGAGCTAGAGATGTCCATTTAACCAGTGGGGTCGAGGCCCTGCGGGGACCCGACCTCAAATGGGGTGGGGAATCCCCGAATACTCGGGGAATGGGGAAGGGAGTGGGGAGGATTTTTTCCCCATTGGCAAACTGGGTACAGGGACGGGGAATAATTCCCCGTCCCCGCCCCGACCCTGACCCTAGCCCTGCCCCGAAAATATATATATATATATATATATATATATAATTATCTATAATAAATGAATAAGTTAAGCCTTAATATAAATATACTGTGTTGTGTATGTTTTTAGTTTACCCTAAATTTTTCTTCTTGTCGTGCCCCGTCGTCTCTCCAAACTTCGAATTGGTTTCTTTCTTTTTTTTCTCTCTTCCTTTTCTTTCTTCTAGAAATTTGATCTTCTTCTTTCTCCGTTCTTTACTTCTTTCCTTCTACTTCTTTTCTCTATTCTTCCTCTCTTTCTCAACGTGATTTTTTCAGTTTAAAAATATTTTGCAACTTCCATAGTCGAACAAGAAGGAGAAAACCCATAATCGTTGAATACATCCTCTAATTCAATTTTGAAGGTTAGGCTTTTTGTGCTTTGAAGTTTGATTTTGTTCTTATTTATTACTTTTTTTTTGGGTGTTCGTCGATATCATCATAAACACATTTGTTTTTTGTCTGATTTTTGTTTTCTGAATTTCTTGTTGTGGAGTTGGTATGAATTTCTTGTTGTGGATTTGGTCTGATTTTTGTTTTCTGAATTTACTTATTTTATTTGGGTGCTTAAGAACTCTAATGGGTTTGGATTTGGGTTAGTTTATAATAAGGTGTTGAACAAAAATCATGATTTGAGAAAAGTATTTGTTATCCTAAATGTATTAGAAGCTTTGGATATCCTAAAAGTTATGGTTTTGTAGTTTCATGAAAACACATCTTGGCCTTTAAGATAAATACATAAATATAATAAACTTAATAAAAGTTTTACAAAATTACAGTCTATTGGTACTATATATATTTTTCCTTATCATAAAATTAAAGTTTTAGCACTAATCTAATTAACCATGTTAAAATTCAAAATCAATTAAATATGCAACCAAATATATATGTGTGTACTGTGTGTTATAAAGTTGGCTAAAATAGTGAAAAATTATGGGAAATAGTTTTAATTAGAATCTATTTTGAAAAACCTATAATGATAAAATGTAGTTTATGGGATGAAAGAAAGCAAAGGGATGATGTAAACTAACTATTAACCATATTGTGTTGTGACAATAGTCATCGTGTTGTGAATTCAACAAAAATATAATCAAATACTATGTGTTTAATTGAAAGTGATGTAGTGGAAGAATTTAATGCATTTAAATTATTTTCTATGTTAGTAATGTTTACACATTTAGTCTACTTTATTTTGAGGGTACATTATTACTATTTGTAGGTGAAAATGACCATATCTAATGATAATGAGTTAGAAGTAGAACAGGGTGGTTTAACTCCAACATTTATGAACATGAGTGAATCAACTCCAATTAATAGTGCTTCAAGTGGTCATGATCAATCTACACCTATTACATTAGATACTGATGATAATGAGGAAATATTAAAAAGTAGTAGATTAACATCGGTTGTATGGAATCATTATAAAAGACAAAAGATAAATGATACCATGAAAGCAATATGTAATTATTGTGGAAAAAAATTAGGAGGAGAATCTAGAAATGGAACAAAACATTTACACGATCATTTCAAAATTTGTCCATTAAGACAAAGAGACATTAGGCAATCGTGCTTGAAACCCACTAAAACCAATGAGGGAAAATTAGTGTTAAATTCAACCCTCTTCGATTATGAAGCTTCTAGAAGAGACCTTGCGTGTGCCATAATTTTACATGAATATCCTATAAACATGGTTGAACACAAAGGATTTAGAAAGTTTTTGAGTGGTGTTCAACCAATGTTTAAGATGATTTCAAGAAGCACGATGAGGAGAGATATAATAAAAATTTATGAAGAAGAGAGAATTAAAACAATGAAATTTTTGGAAAGCAACAAAAGTAGGATTGCCCTTACTACAGACATGTGGACTGCGACAAGCCAGAAGAAGGGATACATGGCAATCACTGCACATTTTATTGATGATTCTTGGGTCCTACAAAGTAGACTTTCGAGGTAATTTAATTTAAATATTTCATCTTATAATCTAATTTTTGTTCAACATTTAGTAGTTTTCATTTTAACATATTATTATGTAATAATAGGTTTGTACATGTACCTCATCCACATACTGGACATTTACTTGCTGAAGCATTAATGGAGTGTATATTTGATTGGAACATAGATCGTAAATTGTCCACTTTAACAGTAGATAATTGTTCTACAAATGATGCAATGGTGACATTTTATTAAGAAAGTTAGATTTGAGGACACTTTGGTTGCGTGGAAGTTTGTTTCATATTCGTTGTTGTGCACACATTTTGAATTTGATAGTGAAAGATGGTTTGACTGTAATTTCTGATGGTATAGAGAAGATTAGAGGTACGGTTCATTTTTGGACCATTTCTCCAAAAAGGAAAGAAAAATTTGAGGAAGGAGTTCGCCAATTACAAATTTCATGCACTAAAAAACTATGCCTTGATTGTGTTACAAGATGGAATTCAACATATGTGATGCTCAAAACTGCTTTGGAGTACAAGGATGTGTTTCCTCGTCTAAAACAACGTGAACCACTATACACTTGTCTTCCTTCAGAGACAGATTGGGATTTTGCAAAAGAAATGTGTGATAGATTAGAACCATTCTACTTGATGATTGAATTATTTTCTGGGTCAAGTTATCCAACCTCTAATGTTTTTTTTTTTGAAGAAGTTTGTGAAATTAGGTTGGAACTTTCTAATTGGCTTAATTATGATGTTGGAGAGATACAAGTAATGGCATCAAGAATGATTTCCAAGTTTGAAAAGTATTGGAGTGTGATTCATGGTGTGTTGGCAACAGCTACAGTATTAGATCCTAGATTCAAGATGAGATTGATCGAGTTTTATTTTCCTCAAATCTATGAATCTCATTATACTGTAGAAATTGAACGTGTTAGATAATTGTGTTGTGATTTGATGAAGGTTTATAGTTCAAAATCAAGTATAATAAAAGAACCTCAACGTTCTGCATCTACATCTTATTCGACTTCAAAGCGGGATGGAAGTAATAGTAAAACTTCTCTTGCTAATAGGAAAGATCGCCACCTTAAGTTTGAAGAGTTTGTTAGTAATGTGGAGAATGATGTTGACAATGTCAAATCAGAGCTTGATCGTTATTTGGATGAATCTCTTTTACCACGATCGGAAGACTTTAACATTTTGCAATGGTGGAAATTGAATGGAGTCAAGTATAATGTTTTGTATAAAATTGCAAAGGATGTTCTAGTTGTTCCCATCACTACTGTTGCTACTGAATCTGCATTTAGTATTGGTGGTAGACATGTAGGTCCACATCGTTCTCAAATTCATGAAAACTTTCTGGAAGCTTTGATGTGTACTCAAGATTGGCTATGGACTGAAGGTATGGGTTAATACTATTGTTTAGATTATTTAACAAATTTTTACTCACTGCTATTTGAGCTCTAATTCTTTTTTTTTTGTACACGGCTCACATAGATAAGCATACTCCTATTGATGCTAAAGTGTTAGAAAATGTTCTTCACGATCAAGACGTAGACGATGATGTAAGTAATAAGTTTGCATATTATTATTATTTTAAAAATATTTATTGATACTAATTTGTATAATATTTTTTTCAGGAATCATTTCCTACAAAATTGGATGAAATTCGTTGATGGCTTGACTTTACTTTGGTTATGTTGGCCTTGAATTGTTATTTTGTAAACTTCTCTTAAAAAATTTGTTGTTGTGTCTTTAAAAATATTATCTAATCGAAGACTTTGTTAGAATAGTTATGAATTGATCTTTGATTTTTTTTTTAATGAATTTATGAATGGATTTCTAAATGCTTCTAATAGTTGAATTTATTTTTATAAGCAATGAGAATTGACATTTTAATTCTCTTCAATAAGAAAATTCATAATATTCTATTAAAAATAAAACATTGAAAATCTATACATATTTAAAGTAATTGTGAAATGACAAATAAACTTAAAAAAAAAACTATACATATTTCAAGTAGATGTGGAATTAAAAATGAGATAAAAACTAGAAAAATAAATGAGAAAATAAACGGGGAATTTTTCCCTGCGGGAAACCCGATCCCCGTAGAATCCCGACAGGGAATCCCCGCCCCGTTCCCCATGGGGAATTTGGTGGGAATGAAGAATGGAATAGGGGGCGGGGGCGGGGACAGGGAGTGACATCCCCGGCCCCGCCCCGCCCCATGGACATCTCTAGTTTGAGCTACTTCATCCATATCCAGCTCGATCTTCTTTTCACGAGCCAACTTTAGAATTAGGTCCTTCAAAATGAAACACTTTCCAACAGGATGACTAATGACTCGATGGTACTTACAGTAGTTCAGATCATCTACTTTTCCTACTTGTTCCGGTTGTTTGCATTCTAGCAGCTGAATAAGTTGTTTGTCTAGCAGCTGCTCTAACATGTCTACAACATTAGAGTCGAAAAATGGATAAACTTTTTCCTGCCTTTCTTTAAGAGTTGGCTGATGCTTCTCTTCGCTATCTTGCTTTCTTTCAATTTTTGTTTCTTTTCTTTTGGAGAAAGATTTCACTGGAGACTCATGAACAACCATAGACTCATTAATGACACTATTTGTGATTTTTCTATTGTCGTTGATTTCATTCTTCTCCTTTTTTACTTCAAAGATTAAGAAATCTTTAGTTCCTCTACTAGTGATGCTCAACTCCATGTCGTGGGCGCGAGTTGCTAGTTCTTCAAATGTACGGGGTCTTATTCCCTACAAAATATAGAGAAGTTCCCAATGCTTGCCTTGGGTGCACATCTCCACTGCAGACAGTTCAGTGAGCTTGTCTTTGCAATCCAAGCTTAGAGCTCTCCATCAGTTTATGTAGTCAATGACTGGCTCTCTCTTTTGTTGTCTCATGTTTGTAAGCTCCATCATGCTTACAATGCGCCTGGTGTTGTAGAAGCGGTTGAGGAACTCCTTTTCCAGTTGTTCCCAACTGTCAATGACTTCTAGCTCCAGATCAGTATACCACTCGAAAGCATCTCCTTTCAAGCTTTGAACGAACTATCTGACTAGTTGGTCTCCTCTTAATCCTGTGTTCTCACATGTTTCAACAAAGTGAGCAATGTGCTGTTTGGGATTGCCCTTTCCATCAAACTGCTGGAATTTTGGAGGCTGGTACCTAAGCGACATTCTCAAGTTGTCAATTCTTTTGGTGTACGGCTTAGAGTACATGAAAGAAGTCTGAGAAGGGCCACCATACTGAGCTCTGATGGAGTTTGGGATCATATCTTGTAATTGTTGAACTGAGAGAGAAGCCAGAGAAGTTGATTGTTGTTGTGATTGATTTTCTTGCACCATGTTCTTCCCTTTGTCATCAGCTTTAACGATAGGAGTTTGACTCGATTCAACAGTTTCACTGGCCATGGCAGAGAAATCTTTTAAAGCTACGATTTCGTGGTCTAGTTCATCAACAACCTTCATCAGGAGATTAATTTTTCTCTCCATCTCTGCCATGGCAGCCTCGACCGTTACATCAACCATCATGACAGACATCACATCAGGCCGTGCTTTTTTCTTGGACCTACTAGAGGCAGAATCAGAATCATTATATAGAGGATTTTCTTTGATGACAATTCCAGCTTTAGGAGATTCCATCAATTGCTTCAGGATGCTTTGCATGATGGTGAAACCTTGATCTTCCTCTTGGACGATCCACTTAGAACGACTACGGGTAACAGGTCTCGTGAAGGTGTCGCTTGCAACTAAAGATTTGGATGCAACTTTCTTTGATGCCATTGATTTGCTTGTAGACCTAGATAACGAGAGAGAGATGAGAGGTAGAGATGGTCCCACTGGGTGTGCCAATTTGTTCACACTAGATTTTTGGAGAAATTTGATTCGTGGAGTTGAACTTGAGTTGATGTTGTACTTTTGTTAATTTGATGCGATGTGGTTCGATCTCTAGAATTTGATCCTCTGATTCTCTCTCGATTGGATGCTTACGCTTGATTTGAGGAAGCGGAGCACATGATGTTCTTAAAGTTTGTTGAACATCTACGCTTGATTTGGAGAAGCAAAGCACGTGATGTTCTTCAAGTTGGCTGAATGCCTACATTAGATTTGAGGGAGCGGAGCACGTGATGTTCTTGAAGTTGGAGTCTTGGAAGAAAGTTTGTATCTTCAAAGGAGCTTCAATCTTCGAGGAAAGTTGGAGTCTTAGAAGAAAGCTTGTATCTTCAAAGGAGCTTCAATCTTCGAGGATGGTCGACTTCATAAGTTAGAGAGTTTTCTAGCTCTTAGGAGAATTCTCTCTAGACCTTTTGGAGTAAAAAATTTCCAACCCCTTACAAATGAGGAAAACTCCTCTATTTATAAGTTCTCTGGTAGGCTTTATAGGCTTGAGCCTGGTTAGTCCATGGACCAGACCCATGGGCTCAACCCCATGGATTTGGATTATATTTTGTCTTTGGACTCAATTAAGCTTATTTTTGGGCTTAATTGAATTTAGTTCAAGTAAATAATATTTAATTGAACCAAAATAATTAACTTGATCCAACAGTTACGATGACAACATGTGGTATTATTAGAATTGGCCAATTTATGTTTTCAATTTTTAATTTGGGGCACATGTCAATTTTAATTAGTTCCAAATTCAATTATTTGCTCTTTTCATCATTAATTTAATAAATGATGTGGCAATTTGTGATCGGTCTCAAAATTTCTTATTCAACAACACTTTTAAAATGACATTTTCCATCTTACTTGTATAGCATTCATATTAAGAAATTCTCCGAAAATTTTGGCAGCGTCTCCACTGAAAATTGGGGTAGCCAAACCTGAAAAGGTAAATACTTTTCACTTCTATGCATAAGTACCAACTTCATATTGAACAACACATCAAGTATGTCTCACTACACACTCTTCCAGACTATTTCAGAGTTTCAAACAGAATTTGAAGTCAACTAGATATTTAGTTATAAAAGAATTACATCCCACTATTAAAACTCTGAAGACAAAAACATAGCATGACCCTCATTACTTTTAACCACCCCATTATACAATACAAAACTTACGGAAATACATAAAAAAAGAATGATAATCTACAATCCATGACGGGGAGCTCAACAATAGTTTGGTCCTTAACCGCTACCTGAGGGGAGAAAATATTAAAAAACGTGAACTAAAAACTCAGTGAGTGACAAGTTTTTAAAAGTAAAAGCTCTTAAAACAATACTTTCAAACTCTTTAAATGTGTCATCCATAACGAAATAATAGTTAAAACAATAAAACCATATATCGCCATAATTCACAAGTAATACCAATAAACCTATAGCCAATCCGACCATGGCAAGGTACTAAATATACGACCAAGAATAGCTCGCTACATGATCAAACTATCATGCGGCCACAACTAGCTCACACATATTTAGTACCCGCCGCAATAGTAACCTCCATCCAATCTGACTAAGATAGCATACTAAATACACGGCCCAGAATAGCTCACATCTGATCCATATCCATAAGAAAACACGCGGCCAAATGGAGCTCACACATACTTAGCACCTACAATAGTCAACATCAATCCGCTCCTATGTGCACATAGGGCCACCCACCCTTGGTTAAACTAGGCTTGAAGCCATATCTCAATTCTCCATCCATATCCTCACCTAGGCTCAGGTTCTCGAATCTCCAATCACGACCTCTTTTAGCTCTGTAATACCCTAACAACCATAGGTGGCGCTACGGAAACACATTCATCTAGCCTTCATGTAGTCTACGAGTAAAATCACCTTGGTACATCGGTTTTGTGGTTTGAAAACCAACCTTCACATTCCATTACAATAAACCAACATCTATAAATATGCTTTATACTCTTTCAAGCAATTCAAAGTTGAAACAAAGTTTTCTTAACAAACAAACAAAACATTCCATAGATAAAACCAAGGTAAACATATATTATCAACTCATTATAAAACACATTTTGATCATAACTCACGAAAATCGTATTAAATCAAATCATGTCCAAGAACACGTATTACAATTTCACATTGTAGAGAACTCATGAAAAGCCAAAAACTTTCGTTAGAGATCATTATCGATATTACCCTTTATCAAAGTAAGTTATACCAACACTTATTCACAAACTAAGTTCAACGGTATGTTTGAAACAATTATCATATCAAATGTTTGAAAGTAACCACTCACCTTAATAACTTGATCCCCTGAGATTATACACTTTCCCATTTCAATTTGGCCTGAAACATAGATTAAGGTCTCATCATTGCCTTCCCATAACACGAGGCTACAACTATTTGCAAAATACTTAATAAGGCCACCTAAATCCATTTTATACCTCTAAGGTCTATGGTTTTTCCAAAGCTCTTAGGATTAGACTAAACTTTTCACATACGGCTTAGACTTGAAATCTCGATACTTAACCCAATGGGCATCCAACTTAGTTGAAGCTCAATGAGTTTTTTATTCCATACTTTTCCAGAAATTTCCAGCTTCAGTTGGCTAACTTCAACTACTCATAACTTCTTCAATACTTAATAAAAAAATTATGTACTTTATATCAAACTCTTCATTCTAGAACCCTCTATAACTTAATTGAAGGAAGGGAAATGAGGTTCCCCACGAATTAATACAGAATTCGCCCGAAACACAGATAAGGCAAACTCGCGTCTTCTACTTACTTCCAATTTTTATCTAGAAATTTAGCCTACTTCCCATCATTTTTAGTTCATGATTTCTTCATAAAAGTTGTAGTAAATTTAACAAGCTTTAAAACCATACCAAATAGAGCTCCTAACTCAAAGAGTATAATTCATAATACTCAAATAACCAGAGACTTCTCAAACTTACGTGAAAAATCTGTGACCTGTTTTCTACTTCAAAAATCATTCACTTAGCTTGAGAATTTACTCAAGCTTTATTCACTAAACTTGTTAGAAATTGAGTTAGATTTCAAACAAATCTAACCTTACATTTTAATTCTTCTTGTGTAGCTCAAACCAAATTAAAAACCAGAGATGATCTGTAAATACCAAGTTTCTGCCATTACCCTAATAAAGTTTAGAAACTTACCAAAGTTGTGTCAAACCATCCAATTTTGAGTTCTCAAATGCCTGGACAACGGCTCCAATTCATCTAAATTTGAATCTAGCATCAAATGTGTAGTGGATATTGTGAAAATCAATTTGAAGCTCAATGGGTATTCAAGAACAGCTAAAAAGACAGCCCCAACCAAAGAAATCTTACTCTAAAAATTAGATCTGAATAAAGAATGGAGACACACAGCAGCTGGACTGATCTCCGGCGAGCTACTGTGCATGGCGGCTGTAAGGGAGACATCGGAGAATGGTTTGTGACTAGTGCGAAAGGTTGGATGTGAAACGATCGGTTTGACCCAAGCTGTGTGACCCGACACACTTCCACCTTCAAATCTACAAGGGACGACGAGCGGTGGGCTCACAGGTCATTGCCAGATGGCGGGTGTTCGTTGGCTGTCGCTGGGTGTGAAAGAGAGAAAGAGTCGAGATGGTTTTGGCAAAAGGGAAGGATCGAGAAGGAGAGGGGGGGTTTGGTGTCACACGAAGAAGAAGAAGAAAAAAAAAACTTCTTTCTTTATTCTTTCTTTTTTTTTTTAAATAAAAGAAAAGAGAAAATTACCATGTTGCCCCTCATTCCAAATAAATTTCTATTTTTGAATCATATATCATTCTTTTATCCTCAACTTAAATTTTCTTCTTTCAACACCTAAAGAAAAATTTACATTTTAATCCCAACTAAATGGTTCTATTTCTTTGTCAAAATAATTCAACCATTTAAAGTACAAGGATACTCGACTTAAATTTTCACAAGTTAAGAACCATTTGCATAATTGAGAGAAGAATGGAATAAGGGCTTACAGACTGGGTTGGCATCAACGAGTCACTCCGTGACTGAAGTGCAGCGTGGCTGAGGCATAAAAAAGAGACGCAAGAGCGTCAGATGAGTTATGCAAGCGTGCTCATCGTCCAGTGAGTCGAGTGATGTTGTGGTCGACTAGGTAATGGCTCGATTGGAGGAGAAAAAGAGATGGGTGAGGGGATGTGGTCAGCGTGCTCTAGAAGAATGGGGAAGGAGAAGAGGAGAAAAAAAAAAATATATCCTTCTTTTCTTTCCTTTTCTTTTTCTTTTTCTTTAACTTAAATAATAAAATGGTCTTAAGGAAAGATCATTATAACCCTCACTCCATAATTAAAATTACTTTTTTGCCCCTCTTCATTCTTTTCAAATACTTAATAAAATTTTCAAATCTTATCCCAACCTAAAGTTGTTCCAATTTCCTTAATAAAACAATTTAATCTTAAAGAATTGACGAAATGATTTGTAAACTCTTATTCCATTCTTCTCTTAAATTATGCTAATGGTTCTTAACTTATGAAAATTTAAGTCAAGTATCCTTGTACTTTAAATGGTTGAGTTATATATTCTTTTTTTCAAGGAAATTAGAACAATTTAGTTAGGAGTTAAAACTTGAAAATTTTCTTTAGGTGTTGAGAGAAAAAATTAAAAGAGGCTAAAAGAGTGATCTTTGGGGCAAAAATAGAGATTTATTTTGGAGTGAGGGGTATCATGGTAAATTTCTCTTTTCTTTTAAACAAATAAAAGTAATAAAAATAAAGAAAGAAAAGGAAAAAAATAATATATTTCCTTTCTTCTTCTTCTTCTTCGTGGAAGCACGCAACCGCCCCCTCCCCCATCTTCTCGAAATTTCCTTTGCCTACCTGCCCTTCACGACGCTGTCTCTCCACTGTCACACACCGACAACAAAGTTGCGACTGAACGCCGCACACCGCAGTCTCTCACTATCTCTCCATCGAACACACACCACCGCGCGTAATCAAATTTCTAACCGATGTGTGCGATAGCTTGGCCGGCTTCCTCGGTCTCGCTACAGTTGCCGATTGGAAGTTGTTCACCAACGCTTAGCCCACGTCAACAAAGTTGCGTTCGAACTAGTTAGCCCACGTCACACTACCCCGTAGCGTCACCAATGATTGTCAGGGGGTTTCGGGGTTGAAAGAGGCCGTGATCGGAGATTCGAGAATCTGAGCCTAGGTGAGGATATGGATGAAGGATTGAGATATGGCTTCGGGCCTAGTTTAACCCATGGTGGGTGGCTCTATGTGCACATAAGAGCGAAAATGAAGTTATGGATACTGTGGTAGGTGCTAAGTACGCGTGAGCTCCAATTGGCTGCGTGTTTCCTTGTGGATGTGGATCACGTGTGAGCTATTCCAGGCCGTGTAGTTAGTATGCTATCATGGTCCGGTTGGATGGAGGTTACTATCATGACGGGTACTAAATATACGTGAGCTAGTTGTGGCCGCATGATTCTTTGATCATGCGTGAGCTACTCTTGACCGTATGTTTAGACTCCTTGCCATGATTGGGTTGACTACGGGATCGTTGATTGGTTTGTTGGATATGTGATGGTATCGCTTTAGTTAATATTTCATTAACGATGCATATTTACACCTTTTGTTGAGCATGTTTTATGAGTTTTTTTACATCTATTTACTTACCACTCACTGAGTTTCGAGCATTTTCAATGTTTTCTTCCCCTCAGGCAGCTACCCAGGACCAAGCGTTGTTTGAGCCCCCGTCGTTCTTGTAGATATTTTTTTTGTATGTATATAGTTTAAACTTTTGTAATGCATCACGGGGTGATTAGTCTTATCTAGAGAGATACTATGAACTCAAAGTTTTTGGAAGACCCCCAATTAGTTTGCATTCTTTTGTATGAAATATGTAGTTTGTACCTTAAATTCTACTCAAAGTTTTGAAACCGTCTGGATGTGTGTGGTGAGACGCACTGGTTGTATGTAGTATCTAAAGTCTGATTATAATCTTATAGAAGTGGAAACGTCCTCCTTTTCAGGTGTGGCGACCCCATATTTTAGAGGAGGTGCTGTCGAAATTTTTATGAAACTCTATTCAAAAAGGTGTTTTATAAATTTTACATTTCAAAAGAATGTTTTAAGGAGTAGATTCACACCACGATCTAGTTTAAAGGAAAATTCTAGAACGATGTGTGACATGATTTAAATTGGTTTTTCACAACTTGGAAAATATTAATATAAATAAAATGAGAATGGAATGAGGGCTTACAAGTTACTACCTCCTTTAAATAGTTTCGTCTGCGAAATTCGATTTTAATGATTAAATGAAAGGTTGTGGGTATCGAGTTTTCATTGCGTGTTTGCTCTCCAATGTTTCTTCTTTCGTAGCATGGTTCCTCCAAAGAGCTTTTACTAACGAAATGACCTTGTTCTTTAGGGCCGTTTGGGGAGGGAAAGGAAAGGAAAGGAAAGGAAAGGAAAGGACAGTCCTTTCCTTGTTTGGCCCAGAAATTAAGGAGAGGGAAATGACTACACTTAATCCTCCTTATTCCTTCTCTTTCCTCATTTATTATCCCACTTTCCCACTTAATCCTTTTATTTTTTAATATAATCATTCTCTTTCTTCTACTCTTTCCTCATTTATTTCTTCTTCTCTCCAAATTAATCTTCTTATTTCTTCTCTTTCCCAAACGAATTAATCATCCTCTCTAGTATGTTGATTGGCGTTCTCATGAAGAAAACAAAATTGATAAATGAAAAAAGAAATCTTGAAAATGAAAAAAAAATAAAAACAACATAATCCAATTTTTTATTGTATAGGATTGACGATACAAACTTAAAATACAAATTTCTTTTTGTATTCTATTTACGGTACAACTTGAAGAAAAATATTTTACATAAATGAAAAAAAATAATACAATTTGTTTGTATTGTATATTGTGTCTACGGTCCCTTTTTTTTTTTTTTTTTTGTTATACAAAATCAACTTAAAAATCAATACATATTTGTTGTGTGTTGGGGTTATAGTACAAATGAAATATAAACATTATTTTAATACAATTTTTCGTCGTTTTGGAAAACAATACCAACAAAATAAATAAGTTTAGACAAATGCAAAAAAAAAAAAATACAGCTTTTATTTGTATTTGGTTTACGAAAAACATTCCATAAGAATTTCTTACACATGAAAAAAAATATGATTAAATTTATTTCTCATATGGTGTTGCCGTAGAAAAAACAAATATTTGCCATAAATTAAAAAAAAACATATTTTTAATATATTGAATTTACGGATCAAATTGAACTACAAATGAAAAATTAAATAATACAATTTCTTTGTGAATTGAATTTACGGTATAAATTTCAAAAACATATTTTACACAACAAAAAAATATTAATACATTTTATTTTGTGTACTGGATTAATGTTAAAAAAAAAACTACTGTACAAATTATAAAAAAAAAAATTCACTTTTGAGAGTGTATTAGGTGTACGTTACAAGTAAAAAATATATATATACAAAATCAACAAAAAAAAATTAATACAAACTTTTTGTGAATGCTTGAATTACGGTACAACCTATCTAAAAAATGAATTTGAATACAGTTTTTGGTTATAGAGAATTTACGGTAAGAACAATTTACACAAATACAAAAAATATTAGCACATTTTTCATTTTGTATTGAGTTCACGAAAAAAACAAGCATTTCATTCCCAGGAAAAAAAATTCTATATTTTTTCTCATATTGGGGTTAATGTACAAATAAAAAAAATTACACAAATGCAAAAAAAAAATACAATTTTTTTGTTATAATCCTTCCCCCAAACAAGGAATATAATAATCTCCCCATAATCCTTCCTCCAAACAAGGATTATAATAATCTTTTTCTCTACTTAATCCCTCATTTTCCTTATTCCTCTTCCCCCTTATTCCTTTCCTTACCCAAATGGCCTATTAGTGCCTATTCTTTATAGTCAAGAATTTGTACCAATTCCTCATAAGTTATATTCTTCTTCAAATGCACAGGATATGTTATGGGAATATATGAGAAATCTGAACTTAACTTAGCATTTACACATAGGGCGTTTAAATTTCCAATAAATCCACCATTTTCCAAAATCATTTTTCCCCAAAACTCCCGTTCCAAAACTATTTTTCCAAAACTCTCTTTCTCTCAACCTCGTCCTACTTACCACCATGGAAGATTCAGTCGGCGCTTCTCTTTGTGTTGTCGTCGCCTCCCTCTGTGTGGCCATCACCGACTCTCTCCATCCATCTTGTTGTCACCTTTCTCCCTCCGTCCAACCTACCGCCATCGACGAAGTGTTTGCCTAGATCCAACCCACCTCGATGGTTTCTTCCTCAGATCTTGCTGTCGTGGGTTTCTTTCATAGATCGTGTCATCGAGGGTTTTTTCCTAAATCACGTCATTGTGGTTTTCCTTTTCTAACGAATCTAAATTTAGGCAATGACGCGATGGCAAGAACACACACATGGGCAAATAGGCAGATTGGGTTTATTTCAAATAATCTATATATTGTTTAGTTTATTTCAAATAATCAATATATATTTACGTTTATTTTCAAATAATTCATATATATATTTGGTCAATCTAGTCTAATGTTAAAAATGGATGGATGACGAATATGAGTGTATTATCATACATACAATTTTCAATTTTCAGTAATACAATCTACCATTGTTTTAATATATATATACACTATTTAGTTATAGTTGGTATGTGATATTCTACTATATATTGTAAATAAATACATATATTCTCTTGCTAGATATCAATTATGCACTAATATATTGAAGGGGAAAAAATTACCAATAGTCCATTTCGAGCCCTAACATAAGAAATTGAATTCCATAAATTTTGTTTGCTTTTGTTTAAATAAATTGATCTAATTTGTAGCATATTATATAAGGTATATATTTGTAAAATAACTAGATATACACAAGTATATATGTAAAATAAAAAGAAATTAAAACAAATCATATGAACTATAATGAACAAGCTAAAATAAGTCGGACCATTATATAAAAATTGCATTATAATGACATACAAATTGAATACCATGGGAATATATTAGATATATAATATAATTTATGATGAACATTGTTCAATTTTTTATATATTCTGATACATTACAAAGACTTAACACAACATTTTCAAAAACCTAACAAAAAAAATGCTTTTTGGATATTGTACTATCAAAACAAAATTTACATATTTAATTTTTATTTAAAAAATGTTAAATACAATCTCTTTCTCTAATTAACCAAACGATCAAATCTCAACAAATAACAATATTTTTTCTCTCCAATTAAATCTTAACAAATGAATGCAATTTATCTTAGAAAAATTATGTTAATATTGCATTTTGAAAAACTATTTATTAAAATAATGCATTTTCCAAACTATTTAGAAAAATGATGTAGTTTTGTCGTCTCTCTCGTGCGAGTCTTTAAAACTGCCACTTTTTTTTTTCTTTTTTCATATAATTTTTTTTCTTTATTCTATTTGAATTTTATTTTCCTTTCTTAAAATTTAAATTCTTATTTTTAATTTAATACTAATTTATTTTTTCTCTCACAAAAAAAAACCTATTTTTTTAATGAAAAATTGGTTTAATTTTATTGTTATTGAAACTAATTAAAAAAGTATGTTTTGTTTTTAAATTGATGAAATTTCTTTCAACTTATTTTAATTTTCCAATTTATGGATATTTATCGTTGTAACTGATTCATTTTGTATTAATTAAAGGTTGTAAATTTTTATTAATTGCTTGTGGTAATTTTGAAATTAATTATTTTAATTTTATTAATTTAGGTAGAAATCGTTGGGTGTAAATTCCTAGTTATTTGATTGAGAATGAATTGATTTTTGTGGAAATTAGAATTAATTAGATATTTGTTAAAGGATTATTTAAGTTGAATGTTATTGGTTATTTTAATATAGCAAGTGGATAAAAGAATTAGAGATTTATGATAGTTTAGAATATTAATATTGTAGTTTTAAAAAAACATCAAAACCAAACCTATTAAAAAAAAAGTTGTTTGGTATTAAGACTAGATAAATGCTACCCGCGAAGCAATATGGGAATCAATTTCCATATCAATTTCCAGCCTTCTATGCACCCTAAGAATCTCACCCTTTCATGATACCCATGAAGGCTTTGCCCTTGCCGTGGAGAGAATCTCTTCCATTGAAGGGTCTTTCACCTATTGATTTGCTTTTCTTTCCTTTTAAATCTTCCCATTCTAATCTTCTTCTTCCCCACCCTAAATCTTCTTTTTCATGTTTTATCTTCACGTAAATTTAAGTTCCAGTAAATTTTCTCTTCTTTTTTTAAATCTCATCCAGTGAAGTCTTTTTCTTTATTTTTTTAATTATCATTATTATGTTGATTAATTGTTAGTTACATATTTTGTTTGATTAATTGTTAGTTAAATATTTTGTTTGATTAATTGTTAGTTAGATTTTTTTAATTAATTGTTATTATTTTTAATTAATTGTTAGTTAGATTTTGTTTAATTAATTGTTATTATTTTAGATTGTTAGTTACATTTTGTTTAGTTAATTATTAGTTAGATTTTATTATCGTTATTATGTTAATTAATTGTTGTAAAAATTCCGTTGATGATGATCAAAATAACTTGTTGTGCCGTGACGAATCACTGCCCTGAAAGCAAAATTCGGCTAGACCGTGATGCTAATCTTAATGTCGGTTGTTCCCCAATGTTAACACAGCTCCTTACTTCTGACGTGCACTCACCGGAAATAGGAATAGAAACGATGAAGGATTGCTCATAACTTTGTATAGGGAGGATGGATGATGTAGAGAGGAAGGTAGAGATGAGAGTATTTTGTTGAATGAAAATGATCTGGATGAGGGCTCTATTTATAATGGAGTCCCCCTCAACTGCCATCTGCAATTTCGTAAAAAGAAAGGCGAGGAGGAAAGATCGACAGCGGCGTGAAGCTTTGAAGACTAACTATTTGGAACAACTGAAGAAGTGGCCCGAATTGCGACGCGTGGCAAAACTTTAACGACTGCATCACTGAGTGACACATGGCGGGCACTTTTGAATGAGTATCAAAAAATACATCCTTATTCGCAAACACAATTGCCCAAGCCCAAGCCCACCCGGACGACAACGACGACATGGTGACAGGGTTATACTATCACTATCAACATAATTTGTATTCCCCTAGTGTCACTTCACTATTTATACACAATTTCCTCTTCCAAATTTTCCAATGTGGGACAACATTATAAGTAACTTTGTATTGGGCCAAAGGCCCACATGCTTTTCCAACAATCCACCACAAAAGACTATAGGGACAAAGTTACAAGATAGTTCTGAGCAAGGATGGGACATTAAGCTTAAACATCAATATCCGAAGATTTGAATTGATGCGTAGTGAAGTAAGGCAACAAACTTGTTAAAGAAAGTGAAATTAGATCTTGAACTTTCTTCAACACTGGTTGAGACCCTTACGACACGCTTTATCCCTGGTTCCGGTCATCGTTTCTGCAATATGGATTTGTGCCTTGATGGCCATGCACATAGAATGAACCTCGGGTCATCGTGAAAGCTCTAGAATGAGGTCCTTAAACTCTTTCATAGAAGGTAGCCCCACCTTCACAATCACATTATATGCTCCATCAAGTTTGCCAAAGCAAACCACTCAATAAGAGCTATGGAGACTTCACCATTATCCATAGAGTTATGGATCACTTAAAGGTTTTAGTAGCGTCCATCTAGTCCATAAAGAACTGTCTGAACAAATGGGCTATGGACCATCAAGTCTGTCATACCAGACCACCTAATAAGAGGCTATGGACTATCAAGTCTAAAATAGACCACCTAAAATCAAGTTTTATGGATCTCCAAAGGGCTTTAGTCCCATGTTTATTGAGGAATCTAGAACCATTTTCCTAGATAGTCCTTTGGTTAAAAGATCAACTAGGTTTTTCTCAGATCGAACAAATTCTAAGGAAATGGTTCCTTCCTTTAGTAAGTGTTTCGCAGTTCCATGCCTAAGACGTATGTGTCTCTCTTCTCATTATAAACACTGTTCTTGGCGATACTTATGGCAGCCTGTGAATCACAATGTATGGACACAGACACAGATGTCCCCCACAATGGTATGCCCATCTTACATCCTAACCCATAATTGTTGAGAAAACCCGATGAACCGAAGAGTTCACGATATCATAATGAGATGGATTGGAGGAAATCGAATGCTCAAGTACAATGTGGATTTTGTGGTCAATAAGGTTACAATCGAAGGAAATGTCCTTTGCTATAGAGACAAGCACTAGATAATTAAAATTTTGTGCATTTAATTTATTTTTTCTATGTATACCAAGTGGTTCGATAAACTTATTTTCTATGTAGCGTTTTTTATTGTATCTACTTTTTTACTTTCTAATTAATACTTTTTGTGTAGATTATGGCTTTAAACCCAGAATCGATTTGAGCCTAATGTTCTGTATGATCAATCTTTTCATCGATCTTCAATTGTGTGGGATGATAGAATGGTAGGTGATTTGGGTTGTATATGTAGAGAGGCAGTAGTGCAACACAATATCTCACTTCACCGTAACATATTGCCTCTACTCCAAGCATCTAGATTTTATGGGGTGGCTAGATTGAATTTCATCCAGTTATATTGACACCTTATTACTGCACTTGTTGAGAGATGGAGATTGGAGACACATGGAATTGGTATGGCAACCCTAGAGGGGTGAATAGGGTTTAATTAAACTTTTTAACAAATAAATCTAAATTAAATTAATTAGATAATTTTTAAATTAAATAAAGAATCTTTCTAAAAATGTTAAATAATAAGATTGATAAAAAAGATATGAATAAGAGTATGCAATCAAACTTAACCAACAAGAATATGTAACTAAAATTAAATGCAAAAATAATTAGAAAAGAGTTAGAGAAGAAGACACTGTAATTTTATAGTGGTTCAGTTAAATTCAACCTATATCCACTTTTCCAAGCACCTCTTAGGATTTTGATTGAAAATCTTATTTTGACACTTTTCATGGATTAGAGTCAAACCGCTACTTGCTCATTTTTGGGTTCAAGAGCAAACCTGATCCTTTCCACGAGTTAGGAACCAACTGTTACAATATGTAGAAGTTTTAAATCACACAAAAGAAAATTCTCTAAAAGAGTGAGTATACAAACTGTAGCTTTTGATCATTAATCCTCACAATACAATAAGAATTCTCTCAAGGACAAGATGAAAAGAACAAAAATTGGAAGCTTTAGAGAAATTTGGGAAAAATGAAGTATTTAAAAAGAGAGGAAAGATAAATTCAAAATCATTTTCGGTCACTGGATGTAGGTAAAAGAAAAATGAATAGTTGAGATTTAAGCTCAATTAGCCGTTGACACAACATAAATAATAATATAATAATATGTCTTTTCAAAATACTTTGTTTAAAGCCCAATAAAGCAACTTCAATATCTTTTTTAAAAAAAATTAGTTGTTAGACACAAAGACAAATAATAATATTAAAATCATTTTCTTTTTATATTCATTTTCTTTATAAAAGTCAATAAAACAAAATCAAAAGCCACATTTGTTACTCCTTCATTGCTCCAAATGGCTTACTCTAATTGGTTCAAGTTGAATACTTGACCGCCACATCACCATCTTAGGTATTTTTATGTTAAACTTCTTTTAACAATATTTTCTTTGTTTGAACTTTGATTTGGGTGATTCAAAAGGCATTAGAATCATTGTTCCAAGATTCAAGTTATGGACTATTCAAAATAATAAAATTTAAAAAAATAAATCAAATTTGTTATCATCAAAACATTAATTAATTAATTAATTAAAATTAATTAATCTGAGATTAAGGGCCAAAAAGTCAACAACACATACATTTCATATGCTCATTGGAGAGTGCACTATCACCTTGCAAGACGTAGAAGTATTGTTAGGGATGCTTGTCGATGGAGAACCTGTTATTAGTTAAGTGCATGAAGACTCGATAAATTTATGTTAGATGTTACTTGGTGTGGTCCCATCTGCTAATAAAATAACGGGATCAAGGTTAAGTCTTATGTGGTCAGCGACACAATTTCCAAGACTTGATGATAATGTAGAAGAGGAAATTGTTATCAGATATGCAAGAGTAAACATTTTACAATTGATGGGTGGAAGTCTATTTTCTTATATATCATGTAGTTTTGTGCATCTGATGTTCCTGCAGTTATTAGGTAATTTACATGAGGCAGGTCGATATGCATGGGATGGAGCGTGAGACAACCATGCAAAGCTTGGAAGCGAGATGTCTTGACGTTGTTGGTCCGTTAATACTTCTTCAAATATGGGCTTGGGAACGATTTTCCACAATAACTTCACACTTTAAACATGCAAATGATCATCTAATACCTAGACGAGCACACAGTTCATGATACAATATTTTATTTTAATTTATATCAAACAATAGTTTAATACTAGATGAGTGCTATAATAATTCAAAATCTCTAAAATTACATTATTAATACAGATGGAAAAACCGATTTTATGGAACCAGATCAGCTATTCATGTAGTTAGTCAGTATAGGTACATGTTTGACCTTTTTTAACGTGATCAGGTACGACGATGCTGAAACTTTAGTTTCTTTATAAATTAGTAAATATATATTTATTTATTTTTAATGTAATGTGTACTGATGTTTCATATTATTTGCGAGCCTTACAAGAATGTGATTGATAATTTGCCAATTTTTTTGTAAGAACGGTCAAAATATATGACGGACCATCAGTCCTCTCATATGTTTTCATATTGATGAGTGGCATCAGCCTGATAGGGTGCTCAGGCAGTTCAGTCTTAAACAAAATATCCTAGTAGAATGCAATATTGAGCCACTTTTACATAACATTCACTTGACATTTACTGATTGGTCAGACAGGGTTGCACATTTAGTAGTGTGATGGCGGTCTCGTAGAGATTTATGACTTAATAATGCATCCACTGGTATAATAATATAACGAAACTCTACATCACTCGACTATGAGCAACCATCGGTCATCTGGTACATATTTAAATACTGAATAATTACTTAAATTATTTACTCAATTAAATATTTCTATTTGTTTTTTACAATTCACAGAGACTGAACAAGGCAAGACTTCCTGATGTTGCAGATGATCCACAAAAAGTCCTTGATATATGTAATAATAATGAGAGGTACATAGAGGAGATATATAATATGTATGATCTACCTATTGTACCTATACCAGTTCATAGGGGACGTGTCCGAGTGGAAGAAGCTGAACTCGATGAAGTTCCCCATAATGTGGAAGAAGTGCCTCTTATGACACAAATACAAAGTTAAATTGGTGATATACTCCAATGATGACGATGCCAACATTTGGAGTAGAATACTGTGATTATGAGGTCGGTACAGAAAATTATGATTTAGGGGTCGATCCATCGTCTTCATACATGGATGTCAGTCCATCAACTTCTTACATGCATGGACAAGAAAATGACCATGGAGAGAACATAACGAATATATGTATTATGAAGCACCTATAGAGATATTAGATCGACAAGAGTACCAACAAGAAGTAGAGAACCAAGAGGAGCCATAATAACATAGAGTTCAGAGTTGACGGCGACAACCAGCTCGAAATCAACGACGTTCGGGTTGTGGAAACACATTGATATTTTTTAATTGTTTAAATGAATGTAATTTGGTTATTAGAAATATTTTAATTTACATTTAATTTTTTTCAATTATAGGTCATTATTAAAAAATGGTTCAAAAATTATTTTTAATAATAAAAAATACAACTATAAATTTTCACAAAATTAGTGATATTAAAGGAAAGAAAAAAATCAATGTCTTGAGTTCAACTTAAGACATATGAGAGTTAAAGAAACACTACAATATTTATATAAATATTTTAACATATACAATATTTCAATAATTATTTTTTAAAACTACTTTATTTATCTAAAATTTCCATATATATAATTATTTTTTGAAGTGGATAATATTGGTATTGGTGGAAATATAATTGTTTTAGAAAATATGATTGTATTTAAAAAGAAAATAGATGATGTGATGGAAGAGATTTAATGAGGAGAGAGAATAAGATTTATTTAATTTTTTTTAAAGGAAAATAAAGAGAAAATGGGAATATTAAATGGACAATTTGAAATAAATAAATTTTTGACCATGCGTTTCTGAATTTCTCTTGAAGGAGAGTGAGTCTTCAAGACTCGCCGTTCTCCTTTATATCTTCTTTTTCCATTCATTCTCATCTTATCTCTCGACATTCTTCTCCCTCTTGACCCGTCTTCAATTTTTATCTTTCACAAACCTTTCATTCTTCAAATTACCTCTTATTTTCCTTTCCATTTTCTCTCAAATCCCATCATTTTTTCATTTTGGCCAATTTTCTCCCCTCCATTCTCTATCATTTTCTCATCATTATTTAATTATTTTTGAGATTTCACTATTCTCCCAACAAATTGAGGGTATGAAATTTATTTGTATTAGTTAAATTCATTTTCTTGTGATTTATTTATATAAATTTTGACTATATAATTGTATTATATTATCATATTTTATAATTATTGAAAAAGATTTTGTTGTTGTTGGAAAGAAATAACTACTGAGTATTTTCTTCTAAACAAATTCATTTAATACATACATACATATATATATATATATATGAGAAATAATATATCATATTTTCATTTTATTATGATAATTTTCTGAAGTATCCTTGTCTTGGATTAACAACAAAAAATCAATTGGAAGAAAATAGCATAATCGACCTTCAAATTTGTAAGGTTTTTTTTATTAACTTACTTAGACAATTGTATTGTGATATGTGTATTATGCTTAGGGTTTAATTTATATTATTAGTATTTTATTAGGATTAAGTATGATTGATAAATTGGTTTAATTTACTTATAACACAACACCCAAATAAAATAAAATAAAATCTCTAAATGATAAGGCAATTGATTAAAAATAGAATACCTTAAAATCTGGGGTGATACACAACGTACCTCATCATTGAAGAAAGTGGAACATGTACTGACTAACTACATGAGTAGCTGATTTGGTTACACAAAATTGGTCTCTCCATTTGAATTAATAAAGTTAGAATTTGAATTAATATATCACTCATCTAGTATTAAACTATTGTTTCATGTAAATTAAAATAAAATAGTATACTGTGAATTGTGTGCTCATCTAGGTAGTAGCTGATCTTTTTTATGTCTAAGCTGTTGAGCTATTGTGGAAAGTCATTCCCAAGCTCATATTTGAAGAAGTATCAACAGACCAATAATGTCACGAAGATCTAGCTTCAATACTTTGCATAGTTATATGTACAATCATGCTAAGTACGCTCTATCCTATGAGTATCAACCCAACTCATATAAATCACCTAATAATGGCAGGAGCATCAGGTGCACAAAACTACTTGATTTATCAGAGAATAGACTTTCACCCATTAATTATCAAATGTATGCCCATGCATATCTGATTGCTTTATCCAGTCTTCATGCACTTGAGTGATTACAGGTTCCCCGTCGATGAGTATCCCTAACAATACTTCTACGTCCTCCAAGGTGATAGCCCACTCTCTAGTGGGCATATGAAACGTATGCGTCTCCGATCTCCATCTCTCAACGAGTGCAGTAATAAGGTGTCAATTTAATTGTATGAAATCTACCCACCCCATAAAATCCATATGCTTAAAGTAGAGGCAATATGTTACCGTGAAATGGGATAGTGTGTTAGATTACTGTCTTTCTACGTATACAACCCAACTCACCTATCGTTTTATCGTCCCAGACAATTGAAGATCAATGAAAAGATTAATCATACAAAACATTAGGATCAATCTATCGGGTTTAAATCATAATCTACATAGACAATATTAAGTAAAAAAGTAGGTACAACAAACTACGCTACACAATGAATTATATAAAATAAGTTTATTGAACCACTTGGTACACCTTAAAAAAATTAAGTTCACAATTTTTTAATTATTTGGTGCCTGCCTCTATAGCAAATGATCTTTCTTTTGATTGTGAACTTGTTGATCACAAAATTCACGATGTACTTGAGCACTCAGTTCCCTCCAATCCAACTTATTATGATATCGTGAACTCTTCGGTCGATCTGGTTTTTTCAACAATGATGGGTCAGGATGTAAGACAAGCATAACAAGTGTTATCCAGTAATCTTCATGTGGTACAGGCTGAAACTGAGGAGAGTAACATGAAGTATACGTTGAAAGTTTGTAGTAGTCATCAATGAGATATTCGTAGTCAATGTTAAATTGTAAACAGACCGCCATAAAATGTGAACATGGTATGCCAAAAGCTTGCCATTTATTATAGTGTCGTTCTGAAGCATTCCACCTTAATATTTGAATATTTACTCCTTTCGCATTAAGGCTATGACGTTCGATTTTCACATGAAACACGCCTTCATGTCGATCATATGACCACCTCATGTTTACTACATCTTGCAGTCCATTTTAAAATTTTATCAAGTGCGTACCTGCAAAGTGACTTTACTTAGTACTGTATACTTATTTAAAACTAATGGCGTGTTAGAAATTATTATCGGGTGTATTTATTTTGATGCTCTAAAGAAATTCTAATTTCTTCTCTTCTTTTCTCAAAATAATTGACGTTTTTATAGAATGTTGCTTGAGTAGGAGCATTTATCGACAACAATCAAGCTCTTTTTAAGACTCAATTCATGCACTCTGATAGATTTATTGTCATCCATCCATACCAAAATTCGTTGTCACGTGCTTGAGCCAATTTCTCAATATCAATGTCGTCAAAAAAGGTCAAATAGTTGTTAATTTTCCTAAAATCTTCAATTGCTTCATTAAATTTTTGAATTTGAAATTGACATCCAACACGATATACATAATTTTTCAATGTATTAAACTTAAGTATTTTATTGAGTTACTAATAATATGACGCAAACAGAATCTATGATAACGCTGAGATTATGTCCATCCATTTGTGGATTGTTTATGAACGATATAATGTTGACATGTTTATATAAAGCTAATTATACTTCATCATAGAATACAATTTGTTTGAGGTGCTTCAAAAACCATCTACAAGAATTTGTAGATTCCTCATCTACACCGAAAATACAAGTGGGAGAAGATGTTCGTTTGAGTCGACATATGTGGCTACTAGCAACTTGCCTCGATATTTACCATATATGTGAGTGTCATCTATCTGAATAATCAACTGACATCAGTTGAATGCTTCTATACAAGGACCAAATGCCCAAAATACATAAGAGAGAATGACATGCCTTTCAATGTTTGTGTCATGCACTCTCTATTCCACACATGTTCTAGGATTAGAATGTCATGCACTCTCTATTCCACACATGTTCTAGGATTAGAATATCATGCACTCTCTATTCCACACATGCCCTTCAATGTTCGTCCCAATCACTGAACACTTTAGTTATCGCTTTTCTTTTACCATCCCATACTTTGTGATAGAGAACATGATATCCAAATTATTTATTGATGTCATATTGTAGTTGTGCGATGTTGATTGATGATTTCTTTTTACAGCATCAAAAAATTTTAGCCATCGCTTTTCTTTTACCATCCCACACTTTGTGATAGGGGACCTAATATCCAAATTATGTATTGATGTCATATTGTAGTTGTGCAATGTTGATTGATGATTTTTTTTACAGCATTACAAAATTCTTGGGCCATCATTGAAAAATCCAATTGTACATGACTCTGACTAAGTTTGGATAAAAACACGTGTGTTGCTTAGATAATTTAATAATCTTGAACATACCATGTTAGTTTTTCTTCGATGCACGAAGCCTCCATGTGCAACCTATTGAGATTTATGTCCTAAAACTCATAGATTGTAAATATAATCCACTGACCATTGTTAATAAAGTGTTATTATTATAATAATTGTTATTAATTATATTATTAGTTTTGTCTTAATAACCAAAATCCAACTAACATTCTAAGATGTTTAATGAGTCTTAAACAGTATGTAGAGACATACAATGATCAATGTTCGAGATTAGCTTAAATGGTCTATAATATAGGAATAAAACTAAGTATCTTATCCTTGTAATATTATGGATACGGCTCACTTTGTATTTGAAGCAAATGCAATTATCTAACGCATTCGTGTAATTGACATGCAAGTGAGGGTATCCTATGCGATGAGATTACATAAGACCGGACCGCAAAATAGTAACCACTAGATGTAACTCCATTAACTAGTTAGGTTTATATTTCATTAGGATGACCTAGGTAACTTAGTCTTAATCCTGAATGTGTTATGAACTCCTATTAGCGAGAGATTGTCCTTTGATTTATACGGATGAGAGTGGTCAATTCGTCGACTCAATAAGCTTATCATTTTGGGGACAAGAACGAGTGAGAGCTGGAAACATAATCACACTAGATGGAATTCACTCATTCCATATTTTAAGGTAAGTAGATGAGTGTTCCTTTAAATGGTGTCTCTAAGAATTCACTCATTTCCTACCTATGTTACAATTTATTTTGTTCTTTATATCAATCTACAAAATTTAGAGGTAGGAGTATTAGAATAAACGCAAATCTAAACCTCTTAAATATTAAAATCTAACCACAATTAAAATAATAAAAACAAAATTATCTTTAATTATTTAACAACAAAATCTAACAAAACTCTGTTTAACAAAACTAACAAAATTTAACAAAATTATGTTCAATTAATTCAACATAAATCTAAATCCCTTAAATG
Source organism: Cucumis hystrix (assembly GCA_025688845.1). Classification (NCBI taxonomy): domain Eukaryota; kingdom Viridiplantae; phylum Streptophyta; class Magnoliopsida; order Cucurbitales; family Cucurbitaceae; genus Cucumis; species Cucumis hystrix. Next base: position 10,481,021 of record CM046892.1, on the reverse strand, counting down.
TAACAACAAATAAAATAATTTAACAAAATTATGTTTAATTATTTATCAACAAAAACTTTCAAAATTATGTTTAACAATATTAATCAAATTTAACAAAATTAATCTAAACCCATTAAATCTAACAAAAGCAAACAACAATTAAAATAATAATAATAAAATATATTTAATTATTTAATAACAAAATTTAACAAAACTAGCATAATTACAAAATTATGTTTAATTAATTAAACAGAAATCTAAACCCCTTAAATTTAACAAAATATAACAACAATTAAAATAATACTAATAAATTATCTTTAATTATTTAACAACAAAATCTAGCTTTAACAAAACTAACAAATTTTAACAAAACTATGTTTAATTAATTAAACATAAATCTAAACCCCTTCAAATTAACAAAATCTAACCACAATTAAAATAATAATGATAATAAAAAAAAATTCTCTTTATCTATGGGAGAGATTAAAACGGAAGAAGAAAATTTAAAAAATAAAGTTTGTTTTAAATAAGTTCTCTTTAAACTTTACCATACATTTTTTCACATACTATCAAACTAAAATATTAAAACTGATTTATTTTTATGTTTTCAAATAAATGTAGTTTGATTTTATTTAATTTGGAAAAAAGAAAAATACAATTCGATGAGCTAAATAATTAGCTTATAAAATTAGACTTTTTTCTTATAAAATTAGTGCTAAAATAAACATGTTATGTGGCGAGAGCATTCTAACTGAACTCACACTTAATCTACAATTAGAGAGTCTGTTTCGATGGGGACTTCATTGGATAAGATTTTAGAAGAGAAGAGGAAAATTTAGGCGCTCGATGGGGACTTCACTATAGGAGATTTAAAAGAGAAGAAGGAGATTTAGGGTGGGGAAGAAGAAGATTGGAAGGGGGAAATTTAAATGGAAAGAAAAGCAAGACCAACGATAATTCTTCATGGGCAGCAGAGAATCTCTCATGAAAGACGCTTCAATGGAAGTGAAAGACTCTTCAATGGAAGGTTGGCAGCGTGTTGAAACATGAGATTTTCTTAAGTGTCAATTGTAGGGTGAAACGACAACATCTTCATTACGGGTGTTTATATGTCTGGTTTTCAAACTAGACATCCACTTTTTTTTTTTGCATAAGTTTGAGACCTATGTTTTTTTTAACTACAATATTAAAATAAATATTTTTAAAACTATCATAAATCTCTAAATTATTTATTTATTTATAATATTAAAACAAAAGATCCTCTTGATCTAGGGGTTAAAAAAATTTTTAGATTATGATAGTAATGCAACCTTCACATAAATCCAAAATCTTATGGAATGATGATGATAATAAATAAAATATTAAATAATTTTAATTTTAAAAAATAAAATCAAACATATGGCCAATTGTGTATGATATGTGTATTATGTTTATACTTTAATTTATAATTAATTTATGAAAAAGATTACTTAATGTTAATATAGAATGATGATGTTGATAAAATAAAATAGTAAATAATAATAATTTGAAAAGTTGAATCTAACTTAACAAATGTAATCAAATATCCATATGTTTGAAAAATATACTTTTTGTTAAAATTTAATATTATGTCTTAATTATAATAATATTTTGATGGAAAGAGACATGCACAACGAAGAAAAGAATCGAAAAATTACCTTAATTACACCTATTTAACATGCAACCCTAAACTAAAAGAATTAAGGATTAAAAAAAATACCTTTTTAGCTATTCGAATATGAACGTCTATACCTCTCACTAATTCAAACGGACCACCAGTAGTAGTCACCTACTATCCATTGGACAAAGAACAAGGTTGTGGGACCCAATTTGGTGAAGAAACTAAGGGAGATATATGGAAATTGGAAGGTATAGAAGTTTGGTTGAGATTTTGGAGAGTAATAAATTTGTAATTTCTAAAATTACTTGAAAAGGGCAAAAAAAAAATAATTTCAAAATGAAAACCCTATTTATAACCTAATTACATGCAAAATTGCATGTAATTAGTTGGCCAAATCTCAACACCTAATAATCCACTAACAATTAGTGGAACTTAGTAGGCTAGGTGTCTACATCTCATGTAGCCATATATCCCACTAAGTATTAGTGGGATTATCCAACAAAATGTTGGATTTTTCCACGAACTTAGTCCAAAGAGAAAAATGGTTATTTGACCTTTCAAGTCAAAAGTCAAAAGTCAATATTTTGACTTTTTACCATTTTGTTCATCTTGACTAATTCTGACTTCCCGAACATAAATTCGCGATCATTTTTCCAAAATTCAAATCACATTTGAATATAAGGCTCGTCAAAGTTTAACTTTTCAAAGTAAAAAAGTCAACATTTTGACTTTTTACAACTTTGACTATTTCCATAAATTTCGAGCTTCTTAGTATGAATCTGTATTTATATTTATAGTATTTAAATCTCATTTAAACATAAAGCTCTATTTCTAATCTGAAATCTGACGGCTATATCACATATACTTGTCGGTTTCTCTCTCTTCTCCCAATTCGACTTATTCCATCACATTGTTCTAAGTTTATTCCATATGAGCTAGCAGGGGAACCTAATGGACCTATAGATTATGGGCTCAAACGATTCAAGATTAACTGACTAAACTCTTTTAGATCGAGTTAATAAACATTCGTTAACTAACGGGTCATTCCACTAAAGTCTCGTAGTTGCACTTCTCTCACTATAGATATATTTGTGTCCATTTGATAAAACCATAATTTGTAAGTTAATCCTTCACAGGTTGTTCGTAACCTTGGCTGGGTCAAAATACCATTTTACCCCCAATACTACATATGGCTCCTTAAGTCCCACTAATCCACTATTGAACAATTGGTTTAAGGTCCAACCTATAAACTCAATCTCTCTTAGGCCAATAAGAGGGTGGGGCCCCTTGTTCAAGACTGGATTCAGTGCTTGTCACACCCCGATGTAGGTTTTCCTCTCTAACCTAAATCGTGGCATGATAAAACACTTTTGAAAACGACATTTTCCAACTCCTTTTGTATAGAAATTACATTATGAAATTCTACAAAAATTTTGGCAGCATCACCCATAAAATTCGGGGTAGCCAAACCTCAAGTGTGTTTCACCACACCAATCCAAACTATTCCATTCCAGAGAGTATCAAGCAAACTTTATAACCAAACTAAATAATTAATTACTAAAGAATTATAGTCCACTAATAAATCTCTCAAAACACATATATATATCATAAATCTCGCTACTTCTAATTACTTTGCGAAGTAATACAAAACTTAAGTATATACATACGAAAATGATAAACTACAAATGGTGAGAAAAAACTCAACAGAAGCTTGGACCTTAACCGCTACTTGGAGGGGGAGAGAAAACATTTGAAAACGTGAGCTAAAACTCAGTGAGTGGCGAGTTTTTAAAAAATAAAAGCTCGTAAAACATACAACAATGGTGTGTGAAAGTGTATCAATAATGAAGCAGTAATTAAAATATCATCATTACATCATACTATAAACCACAAGTCGAGTCAACAAACCTGTAGCCAATTCGACCATGGCAAGGTGCCTAAATTTACGGCCAAGAATAGCTCGCACATGATCAAATCAAAGAATCATATGGCCACAACTAGCTCACGCATACTTAATACCTGCCATGATGACCTCCATCCAATCCGACCTTGATAGCATACTAAATACACGACCCGGAATAGCTCACACGTGATCCATATTCACAAGAAAACACGTGGCCAAACGGAGCTCAGACATACCCAACATCTATCATAGTATCAACATCCATCCGCTCCTATGTACATATAGATGGCGCTACGGAAATACATCCACGTAGCCTATGAGTAAAATCAACTTGGTACATCGGTTTTGTGGTTCGAAAACCAACCTTCACATTCCATTATCATAAACCAACATCTATAAATATGTTTCATACTCTTTTAAGCAATTCAAAGCTGAAACAAAGTTTTCTTAACAAACAAACAAAATATTTTCATTAATAAAACCAAGGTAAACATATTTTATCAACTCATTATAAACACATTTTGATCATAACTCACGCAAATCGTATTAAATCAAATCATGTCCAAGAACACGTATTACAGTTTCATATTGTAGAGAACTCATGAAAAGCCAAAGACTTCTGTTAGATATCATTGTCGATAGTACACTTTATCAAAGCAAGTTATACCAACACTTATTCACAAACTAAGTTCAACGATATGTTTGAAACAATTATCATGTCAAATGTTTGAAAGTAACCACTAACCTTAATAACTTGATCCTCTGAGATTATACGCTTTTCCCATTTCAATTTGGCTTGAAACATAGATTAAGGTCTCATCATTGTCTTCACATAACACGAGGCTACAACTATTTGGAAAATACCTCATAAGGCCACCTAAATCCATTTTATACCTTAAAGGTCTATGGTTTTTTCATAGTGCTTAGGATTAGACTAAATTTTTCAAATACGGCTTAGACTCAAAATCTTGATACTTAACTCAATGGGTATCCAACTTAGTTCAAGCTCAGATGTGTCTTTTAATAAAATATATAAAATATGTACATAACTTCAAATACTCATAACTTCTTCAATACTTAATAAAATATGCACTTTATATCAAACTCTTCATTTTGGAACCCTCTACAACTTAATTGTAGGAATGAAAATGAGATTTTCCAAGGATTAACACAGAATTCGCCCAAAACATAGGTAAGGCAAACTCGTGTCTTCTGCTTACTTCCAATTTAGATTTTGTAATTTAACCTACTTCCCGTCATTTTTAGTTTACAATTTCTTTATGGAAGTTGTAGGAAATTTAACAAGCTTTCTACCCGAACCAAATAAAGCTCATAACTCAAAGAGTACAATTTAGAATACTAACAAAACCAAAGCCTTTATGAATTCGTTTTAAAAATTCTGTGACCCAACTTCTTCTACAAAAATCATCAACTAAAATTTAGTATTTTCTCGAACTTCCTTCACAACTCTTGTTGGAAAATAAGTTAACTTTGAAATAAAACTAACCTAAACTCTTAATTCTTTGTGAGAAGCTCAAACCAAAATAATAACCATAGATGGTGTGTGAAAACTACCTTCTAAATTCAAAATTAAGCACTCAACATTAAGGGTTACTCAATATGGTGTTCATTGCTAGTTCGTTTCAAACAATGAATGACATAAACCTTGCTAAACCGAATGAGGTTAAATTAGAGTATTTATATATTATTTCTATCTGACGGAAGAGTTAGAATGTGATTTTTCTTATATTGTATCTTGTTCTAGTCCTTGACTTTCTTCTTTCTCTGAGAAGAGTCGTAGGTATTCTTGTAAAATATTTCGCTAAAATGGATTCAATTATGTTAAGCATTACTTTTGAGACCAATAATTGAAAAAAATGAGACTCACTTATTAGTCAAGGTATAGAGGTATTTATATAACCCTTCAAGAAGTTCACCATTTTTATTTTTTCTAAATGAACTAAGGAAATACTACATTTAAGATATAAAATAACAATTAAATAACTAATAAAAAGGTTATAATTAAAATGTTGTGAAATAAAGTGTTTCTTTGCATCAAAGTTTAATATATCCTATAGATATATTTTCGATATATACGTTGTATATATTATATATACAATATATATATATATATTCAATTCCGTCGATACCCTAACTAATCCAAATGATATTTTAATAAATTTTCTTTTTAATATCAATTACCATTTTGAAATTAAATATATTTATTATAAAACACTATTAATATGAAATCTCTTAAATATGTAATCAATAATTATTATATCAATTCTAGTATTAAAAAATTCTGCAAATATGTACGTTAAAATTATTACTATAATGTTCTTATTATAAAATATTGTAAGTTACTTCTTATTATCAATATATTTAAATTTGATTGATTTTTAATTTTTAATTTAATTAATTAATTTAACTTTCAATTTATTTCAGGGAGAGGAAGAGGAAGAGGAAGAGGAAAATGTGTTATTGGTAGTTTTTTTTGGAAGAGAGGAATTCATCATCAGTTTCTGTAATAAAGTGTTTATATTCATTTTTAGCTATAATTTTTTCTTCATCGCCCACTAATTGTGTGTCTGACTCTAGGTCAACATCAACGTATTATTGAACATATATTGGTTCTACATTTAAGTTTATGCCCAAATCTACCATATTCACGGTGACATACAAATGCACCATATTCGAAAACAGTTGTGCAATAGGAAACACGATGTTCATTGATTGTTCGTTTGAAAAAGGGAATGACATAAATTGTACTAATATCTACATCAAGTGATAATCCTAGAGTTGGAGGAATTATAACAATTCCACTATTAGAATTTATACTAAATTTTCACATTGAGGTTAATTATGATCAACCTTCGATACCATTAATCATATGGTCATTCTCTATATATAGAAAAAATAAACAACAAACATAATTACTTATTTCTTAAAAACACTATAATAAATTCATAATCAATAAAAAAAATATAAAATCACAAAAATCACAAAAAAAATAAAAAAATAGATTGAACCACTAAAAAATATACGATCACATTAATTACAAAAATCACATATAAATAAAATCACAAAAAATTAAATTAAAATTAATCAATAAAAAATATAAATTTATCTAAATCACGAAAATAAATATTAAATTATTTAGGAAAACATGAACAATTCTATAGATATCCGATCGTGTTATATATTGAATATAAAAATTAAAACTCATGAGTTAAATTTACTACCAAACATCTATATATATACTCATACAAATATTCATATAATATTTCAAACAAAATAAAAGAACGATAATGATTTAAAATTATTATTTAAAAACCAATCTTCAAAATTGGTAGACTAAATTATATTAATTCATGCATTAATATAATCATTTTAATTTATTTTTATCATAAAATATGTTGGAATATTTTGTGTTAAAAACTCGTAGTTTGTAATCATATTCTATTCAATAAAGTCATTATTGAGAAATTGAATATTATAATCCTAAATCCAATAAACTAAGTCCCGAGACTATTTTTGAGTAAACTTGAACTTTATGCGGAGAAATAAACGTGGATCAAGTTGGAGTATATAGCCTAAATAGTCTATAGTATATGAATAATAATTGGGCGTCTTATTTAGAGAAACTATGGATGCGGCTCGCTTTGTAGTAAGTACAAACGAGGTGATCTTGAATTGTTCATGTAGAGACATGAAAGTGGAGGCATCTATGTAAAGTGCTTACATAAGACTAAACCATGAAATAGTCATTTTTACGTTATAACGCCGTTAGTGTTTAAAACTGACTATCTTGATTATTGATGATCTAGGTAACTTAATCTTAATCTTGAGTTAATTATGAACTCCTGTTCACACGAGATTATCCTTAAATCTGCATAGGTGAGGGCAGCTCATTAGCGTTGGCCCCAATAAGCCTTTTATTTTACGGGTAAGATCGGGTGGATAGCTAGGGACATAGTATGCAAGACAGAATTCACTCCTACCCAATAAGCCTAAAATGGGTTGTTCTCTTAAGCACTGTAAGCACTTATTCCATTTTTCTTTTAATTGTGCTAATGGTTCTTAACTTGTGAAAACTTAAGTCGAGTATCCTTGTACTTTAAATGGTTGTATAGAGTACAAGTTTGTTGGTTGATTTGTGGGTTATGTGAATTATTGTAAACCCCCTTTCCGCTTTCTTTTATTTGTTACTTATTTCATTATCTTCTGATATTGTGAAAAAGAAGTGGTGTATTGTTAAGTTGGGGGTATTTTGGTCCTTTCACATTCTTGTTAATATCTTCTTCTTCTTTCTTTTTGGTGAATTAGTTTAAAAAAAAGAAAAAAAAAAGGGAAAGTGAAATGCTTCTTCTTCATCACACGCACGACCATTTCTCCATCTCTCTCGAAACATCTCTTACACTGCCTCACCCCTCCTTTCCTACTCCAATCGACGCCATCTCCTAAATTATCTTGTTCACCACTCGAATCGTCGGACGATGACTACTTTATGCCTCACAGCCCGCCATCCACGGTGAACTGAAGCCGTCAGTCTCGATCGACTTACTTAGTGCAATTTTCACCTTGTCTTTCATCGTTAGCCAAGTTGTGCATCACTTAACCATTTTTCGTAGCCTTTCGGCAAGTTGAATCACCGCTAACCTCGTCCTTTTTCCAACTCCCTATTGTCGGATCTAAATTTTGGGGTAAATTTTTTTTGTTTAGTTGTTTTTGTTTAGATTTTTGAATACCCATTAAGTTTTGACTTAAATTTAACATTACCTATAACATTTTGGATGTTAGATTTGAATTTTAGAGGAACTGTAGCCGTTGTCCAGCCATTCGAGAACTCAAAATCTGGTGATTTGACACAACTTTGGTAAGTTTCTAAACTTTATCGGGGGTAATGGCAGAAACTTAGTATTCACAGACCACCTCTGGTTTTTATTTTGGTTTTGTAAAACAGAATGAATCCCAACAAAAATTCACAGGTTTTTTTTCTTTCTAACTACTTCTGTTGTGTAACCACCTATAAATATGTATTGATACATTCTATCAAATGACACATATAGACACATACTTTCATCAAGGAGAGAAGAAAGAAAAAGAGTGAAATATGTATACTCATCTTCATCAATAAAAAGAAAGATCCTTCCCGTGGACGTAGGCTGTTGTCTTGGCCGAACCACGTAAATACTTGCAGCATCCTTCTTCTTCTCCTTAATCTTCTCATTATAGTGAGTTCTTTATACTGAAATCAAACCATAAAAGAAAAGAAAAAACCACATTAGGGTTATTTTGCAACACAGAGAGAACAAAGAAGGAAAAGAAAAGAAAAGGTAAAGTGTTTCTTCCCCTTTGTCTTTTGTATTCCTTTTTCATCTTGTAAGCCTAAAATTCCTCTCCATCACACACGTGTACGACGGTAAGAGTTCAACCGTGGATTTCTCTCCTCCTTGCAATCTTTATCCCTGCACTAAATAGAGGCCCAAAAACAAATTTAGGCCCAACAATTGGTATCAGAGCTTAGGTTCTTGAATTCAAGAAACTGATTCTTGGAGAAATAAAGAAAGGTTGACATGAATATGGTTATAGCAAGAGTAGAAATTGAGAAGTTCGATGGAAAGGGAGACTTTGCCTTATGGAAAGCAAAGATCAAAGCCTTGCTAGGGCAGCAAAAGGCTCATAAAGCCCTTTTAGATCCTTCAGAACTTCCTGCAACTCTCACAGCAGTACAAAATGAGGAAATGGAACTAAATGCCTATGGAACTCTAATTCTGAACATTAGTGACAATATTATTAGGCAAGTCTTAGAAGAAGAAACAGCACACAAAGTTTGGATAAAGTTAGAAAGTCTCTATGCCACCAAAGACCTTCCAAACAAGATGTATCTAAGAGAAAAATTCTTTACATATAAAATGGATTCTTCCAAAAACCTAACAGAAAACTTAGATGAGTTCAAGAAAATAGTTTTTGACTTTAAAAGCCTTGAAGACAAGCTCAGTGATGAAAATGAGGCATTTGTACTCCTAAATTTCCTACCCGAGGCTTACAAAGAAGTGAAAAATGCCTTAAAGTATGGAAGGGAATCAGTAAAAACTGATGACATAATATCAGCCCTCAAATCCAGAGAATTGGAAATACAATCATCACACAAGGAAAATCAAAGTGGTGATGGTTTGTTTGTTAAAGGTAAACCCCAAAATAGTCAAGGTAAAAACAGTAACAAATCTTTTTCTAGTGAAGATAAGAAAGCTAAACAGAAAAAGAAATGCAAATACTGTAAGAAGAAGGGTCACACAATACAAGAGTGTTTTTTCCTTAAGAGAAAGAATCAAGAAAAAGAAAAGGACAATAAAGGAAAACAACCAGAAGCCTCCATAGTAGAAAGCTCCTTTACCTACACTGATGCTTTAGCTTCAACCTTAGATCAAGCCAACCATGTAAATCCCCTAGGAAAACATGATTGGGTCCTAGACTCAGGATGCACCTACCATATGACACCTTTTAGAGCATGGTTCAATACCTATAGAGAGATCAGTGGAGAATCTGTGTTCATGGGGAATAATAATGAATGTAACATTGCTGGAATTGGATCAGTTACCATGAAACTAAAAGATGGGACTGTAAAACTCCTTAGAAATGTAAGACATGTTCCTCACCTCAAAAGAAATTTAATCTCCCTAGGAATGCTAGACTCTCTAGGGTGTGAATACAAAGGGAAAGGTAGAGTTTTTCAAGTCTTTATGGGATCTAAGTTAGTTTTGGTTGGGGAAAAGGTAAATGATTTGTTCATAATAAAAGGAGTAGAAATGATAGAGGAGGCAAATACAGTTCTATCTCTAAACCCAACAGAAGCTGATCTTTGGCATAAAAGATTGTCCCATATTAGTCAGAAGGGACTTGAGGCTCTAACTAAACAAGGCATTCTACCTCAAAACATGTGCATCAAACTATCTTTCTATGAACACTGTGTTCTAGGCAAAGCAAGAAAACAAAGTTTTACTAAAGCTCAACACAAAACTAAAGGAATTCTAGATTACATCCACTAGGATCTATGGGGTCCAGCATCCACTCCAAGCCTAAGTGGCTCAAGGTACTTTCTATCCTTTACTGATGATTTTTCAAGGAAAAGCTGGATTTTAAAAACAAAGGATCAAGTTTTTGAAAAATTTAAAGATTGGAAACTAATGATAGAAAAGCAAATGAATAAAGAGGTTAAATACCTAAGAACTGACAATAGTTTGGAGTTTTGTGGAGAGGTGTTTAATAACTTTTGCAGGCAAAATGGAATAACAAGACACAAAACAGTGACCTACACACCTCAACAAAATGGAGTGGCAGAAAGACTAAACAGAACTATAATGGAAAGGGTAAGGTGTCTATTATCAGATGCCATCCTAGAAGAAAAGTTCTGGGCTGAAGCTGCTGCCTATGTTGTGTACACATTGAACAGAAGCCCTCATACCTCCTTAGGTCTCCTAACACCTGAGGAAAAATGGTCCAAACACCCACCAAGTCTAAGTGACCTTAAAGTGTTTGGATGTGTAGGGTATGCTCACCAAAATAAAGGGAAACTAAAGGCCAGGGCTGCTAAGTGTATGTTTGTTTGTTTCACAGAAGGGGTAAAGGGTTTCAAGTTGTGGCACCCTACTAACAAAAGGTTTATAATAAGTAGGGATGTTTTGTTCAGAGAATCAGAGATGTTTATGTAAGGGAAAAACAATACTGAAGGGAACTCAGATGACACAGAATCCTATACTACTCAGATTGAGGTGGAGAATACAAGAAATTGTGTCCAATCTACTGAGAAACCTACAACTACTAAACAAGAACAAGTGGAGAATTTCAGTGAGGAACAAGCTGAAGTAATTGAAGAACAACCTAATTTGAGTCAATATTCCCTAGCAAGAGACATACAAAGAAGGGTAATAGTCTCTCATGTCAGGTATGCTGAATCTAACTACATAAGTTTTGTTTTAAATGCTACTGTAATTCCTAATGATTAAGAACCAAGTTCCTTTGAGGAAGCCGTGAACAGTAGCAATGTAAGACAGTGGATAGAAGCAATGAAGGAAGAAATAAATTCACTAAATGTGAATGATACCTGGACACTAAGTGCTCTACCAAAAGGATGCAAACCAATAGCATCTAAGTGGATTTTCAAACTCAAAGAAGGAATTACTAAAGACTCATAACCAAGGTACAAGGCAAGGCTGGTAGCAAAAGGTTTCACTCAAAGAGAAGGTATAGACTATTCTGAAATTTTTTCTCCTGTTGTTAAACAAACTTCTATTAGACTTCTCCTATCCCTAGTTGCTCAAAACAATCTAGAATTAGATCAACTTGATGTAAAAATTACTTTTCTCTATGGCTATCTAGAAGAAACAATGTATATGGTTCAACCTAAGGGTTTTGAGGTTCAAGGAAAGGAAGACCTCTACTGTTTACTAAAAAAGTCAATATATGGGTTGAAACAATCTCCTAGATGTTGGTATAGAAGATTTGATGACTTTATTGCTAGTTTGGGTTTTCAAAGAAGCTCTTATGATATGTGTGTTTACATAAACTCAACAACCTATAAGGACAAGTTCTACTTGTTACTCTATGTGGATGATATGCTTCTTGCAGGAAGTTCTAAAGAAGAGTTAATTCATGTCAAAAATCTTTTGGGAAAAGAATTTGACATGAAAGACCTAGGGGAATCAAGGAAGATTCTTGGAATTGACATCACAAGAGACAGAGACAAGTCTACACTAAGCATAAACCAATCAACCTACTGTGAGAAAGTGATCAGAAGATTCAATCTCACTAATGCTAGACCCTTGACACTCCTTATAGCACATCACTTTAAGCTATCAACATCAAATTCCCCTAGCGACACAGATACAGAACACCAACTGCAAATGAAAAATGTTCCATACAGTCAAGCAGTGGGAAGTTTGATGTGCCTTATGATTTCAACCAGACCTGACCTATCCTATTCAGCTAGCCTAGTCAGTAGGTATATGGCCAATCTTGGAAGAAGGCACTGGGAAGCCACTAAGTGGATAATGAGATACCTAATCTGGTCTAAATATGCTAAACTAAATTACCAAAGGACCTCTGCTATGTGGATTCAGATTTTGCAGGTGACAGTGACAAAAGAAGAAGCCTAACCGGATATGTATTTCTCTATGGACCTAATCTAATTAGCTGGAAAGCAACCCTACAATCTATTGTTGCTCTCTCAACTACAGAAGCAGAATACATAGCATTATCAGAGGCAGTAAAAGAAGGATTGTGGCTTAAAGGATTGATGAAGGATTTTGGAATCAAACAGTCGATTGTTAAAATCTTCTGTGATAACCAAAGTGCCATTCACCTATCCAAGAATCCCCTATACCACAGCAGAACAAAGCACATTGACATAAAATATCACTTCATACGAGACAAAATTGAAGCTGGGGAAATTAAAGTGTTGAAAGTTCATACCTCTGAGAACGCCGCCGATATGCTTACTAAGCCGGTCTCATCACTGAAACTGCAGAAGTGCTTTGAGCTGATAGGTTTCGACTTACCTGAAAAAGGATATATCAGATGGAAGAGAATTAGACGAAAGGATCCTTAATAATTGTCTAGTTGGATTCAAGGTGGAGATTGTAAAAAAGAATGAATCCAAACAAAAATTCACAAGTTTTTTTTCTTTCTAACTGCTTCTGTTGTGTAACCACCTATAAATATGTATTGATACATTCTATCAAATGACACATATAGACACATACTTTCATCAAAGAGAGAAGAAAGAAAAAGAGTGAAATCTGTATACTTATCTTCATCAATAAAAAGAAAGATCCTTCCCGTGGACGTAGGCTGTTGTCTTGGCCGAACCACGTAAATACTTGCAGCATCCTTCTTCTTCTCCTTAATCTTCTCATTACACTGAGTTCTTTATACTGAAATCAAACCATAAAAGAGAAGGAAAAACCACATTAGGGTTATTTTGCAACACAGAGAGAACAAAGAAGGAAAAGAAAAGAAAAGATAAAGTGTTTCTTCCCCTTTGTCTTTTGTATTCCTTTTTCATCTTGTAACCCTAAAATTCCTCTTCACCGCACACGCGTACGACAGTAAGAGTTCAACCGTGGCTTTCTCTCCTCCTTGCAATCTTTATCCCTACAGTAAACAGAGGCCTAAAAACAAATTTAGGCCCAACAGGTTTGAACTACACAAGAAGAACTAAAATGTAAGGTTAGATTTGTTTGAAAGTTAGCTCAATTTCCAACAAGAGGTGTGAAGGAAGTTCGAGCAAATACTGAAGTTTAGTTGGTGATTTTTGTAGAAGAAGTTGGGTCACAGAATTTTAAAACGAATTCATAAAGTCTCTAGTTTTTTTAGTATTATGAATTGTACTCTTTGAGTTATGAGCTCTATTTAGTATGGTTAGAAATGTTTTTAAATTTTCTACAACTTTCATGAAGAAATCATGAACTAAAAATGTCGGAAAGTAGGTTAAATTTCAGGATCAAAATTGGAAGTAAGCAGAAGACGCGAGTTTGCTTTACCGTGTTTTGGACGAATTCTGTGTTAATCCGTGGGGAATATCACTTTCATCTCTTGAAGTAAGTTGTAGATAGTTTCAAAATGAAGAGTTTGATATAAAATACATTAATTTTTATTAAGTATTGAAGAAGTTATGGGTAGTTGAAGTTAGCATACTGAAGCAGTAAATTTCTTGAAAAGTATAAATTATGACTTTATTTGTTAGGTATAGAAGTCATGAGCTCCATAGTTTGTACGTCTTCTTAAGTATTATAGAAAGGCAAGAATTTTTAAGGACGTTTAAGACGACTTAAGTTTGGGTGCTGATGACGTTAAGAGTTTAAGTTGAAGTTTAAAGATCCCAAAAGTGTACTCACCTAAAAGACCTAGAGCTTGAACTATGTTGGATGCTCATTGTGTTAAGTATCTAGATTTTGAGTCCAAGGGTTCATATGTGAAAAGTTTAGTCTAATTCTAAGAGTTTTGGAAATTCATAAACCTTGAAGGTATAAAAAGGATGTAGGCGGCCTCATGAGGTATTTTGCAAATAGTTGTAGCCTCGTGTTATGTGAAGACAATGATGAGACCTTAATCTATGTTTCAGGCCAAATTGAAATGAAAAAGTGTATAATCTCGGGGGATCGAGTTATTAAGGTGAGTGGTTACTTTCAAACATTTGACATGATAATTGTTTCAAACATACCATTGAACTTAGTTTGTGAATAAGTGTTGGTATAACTTGCTTTGATAAAGTGTACTATCGACAATGATCTCTAATAGACGTCTTTGGCTTTTCATGAGTTCTCTACAATGTGAAATTGTAATACGTGTTATTGGACATGATTTGATTTAATACGATTTGCGTGAGTTATATTCAAGATGTGTTTTATAATGAGTTGATAAAATATGTTTACCTTGGTTTTATCGATGAGAATGTTTTGTTTGTTTGTTAAGAAAACCCTGTTTCAGCTTTGAATTGCTTGAAAGAGTATGAAACATATTTATAGATGTTGGTTTATCATTTCACCTTTGTACACTAGAGCACAACCTAAATCCTGATGAGAAGCGTCACAATAAGTTTCAAACGCAACATCAGGTATCAGAAGTGTAAAAATAGACATGGAAACGAGTTGTCTCTTCACTTCTTGAAAACTTTGTTCACAATCTTCATCCCCATAAATTTTGATTTCTTCTTGATCAACTGGGTACACAAAGAGCTAACTTTGAAAACTCTTCTATAAAATTTTGGTAATATCCCATTTAACCCAAGATAACCACGTACTTAAGTAAATGTCATGGGTTACTTCCACTTATGCACTACTTCAATTTCTCGAGGATTCACCAGTTATACCTTAAGTTGTAACAACATGACCAATGAATGTTACTTGTCTACGTCAAAACTCACACGCATTGAAACTAACATACTCAAGATTAGTGTATTCAAGGAGAAACACTAGGCTACACAGAACCCTTACCCACCAGTTTCTGCAGTGAGCCTTTAACTCCCTCAGCTTCGTAGGAGTTCTTTTGTATGGTGTGGAGGGATTAGTGCTACACCAATACTACATCCATAAGAAATCGATCTCTTTATAGATAGTAACCCTCAGCTTCATAGGAGTTCTTTTATAGATAGTAATCGATCTCAAAATCTCGATACTTAACCCAATGGGCATCCAACTTAGTTCAAGCTCAATGGGTCTTTTATTCCATACTTTTCCATAAATTTTCAACTTCAGTAGGCTAACTTCAACTACTCATAACTTCTTCAATACTTTAATAAAAAAAATTATGTACTTTATATCAAACTCTTCATTTTGGAACCCTCTACAACTTATTTGAAGGAATGGAAATGAGATTCCCCACGATTAACACAAAATTCGCCCAAAACACAGATAAAGCAAACTCGTGTCTTCTACTTACTTCCAATTTTGATCTTGTAATTTAACCTACTTTCCATCATTTTTAGTTTATGATTTCTTCACAAAAGTTGTAGGAAATTTAACAAGATTTCTAATCATACCAAATAGAACTCCTAACTCAAAGATTACAATTAAGAATACTAAAAAAACCAGAGACTTCATGAAATTACGTTAAAAATCTGTGACCTATTTTCTACTTCAAAAATCATTTACTTAGCCTCAGAATTTGCTCAAGCTTTATTCACGAAACTTGTTAAAAATTGAGTTATCTTTCAAATAAATATAACCTTACATTTTAATTATTCTTGTGTAGCTCAAACCAAATTAAAAACCAGAGATGGTCTGTAAATACCAAGTTTCTGCCATTACCCAAATAAAGTTTAGAAACTTACCAAAGTTGTGTAAAACCATCCAATTTTGAGTTCTCAAATGGCTGGAAAGTGGCTCCAATTCCTCTAAATTTTGAATTCTAAAAAATTAGATCTGAATGAAGAATGCAGACACACATCAGCTGAACTGATCTCTGACATGGCGGTTGTAATGGAGACATCAGAGAATGGTTCGTGACTAGTGCAAAAGGTTGGACTCAAAACGACCGGTTCGACCTAAGCTATGCCACCTGACACATTTCCACCTTTAAATCTGCAAGGGACGACAGGCGGTGGGCTCACGAGTCATCACCGGACAACGGGTGTTCACTAGCTGTCACTGGGTGTGAAAGAGAGAAAGAAAGGGAGAGATGGTTTTGGCAAAAGGGAAGGATCGAGAAGGAGAGGAGGGGGGCCTTGGTGTCACATGAAGAAGAAGAAGGGAAAAAAATCTTCTTTCTTTATTCTTTCTCTTTTTTTAATTAAAAGAAAGGAGGAAATTACCATGTTGCCCCTCATTCCAAATAAATTTCCATTTTTGCCCCATAAATCATTCTTTTATCCTCAACTTAAATTTTCTTCTTTCAACACCTAAAGAAAAATTTAAGTTTTAATCCCAACTAAATGGTTCTATTTCTTTGTCAAAATAATTCAACCATTTAAAGTACAAGGATACTCGACTTAAATTTTCACAAGTTAAGAATCATTGGCATAATTGAGAGAAGAATGGAATAAGGGCTTACAGAAGCATTTGCTGTTGTTGATAATAACCTTTAGAAATCTGTATTAGTTGTGGTCTGAGCAATTAGTATCAGAGCTTTAGTAAAAGTTTAAATTTCATTTAAATTGATTTCAAATTTTATTTCAGGGGAGAAGAGTTTGATAATTTTAGTTCTCTTCAAATAAATTTTATTCTTCAAACTTTTTATTTTTCAAGAGATTGAATTTTGAAGATCCAAGCTGTACTTATGCCTGTACGTCTTCGTCTAAGTTTGTGGTCCTGATAGTAGGACGCTAGGAAGCGCGATGAGACCATTGGTCAACAGTAATCCACCTTAGCACATATAAGTATAGATTCTTGATCCAAAAAATTTTATTTCTAAAAATAATAGAAATCTTGACAAATAAACATTTATAGTATGAGAATTTAAGGCTGTTTGGCCCCTTGACTTGGAATTTGATGAGCTTGACATTTAATGTCAAGCCCATGTTTGGCCCATGGTCTAAAATGAAGGGCTTAAGAAAGAGGTAAATTGAGGGTGTTATTTTTTTACAAAAAAAGAAAAGAAAAGAAAAGAAAAAGTATATTCTCTCTCTTCCATCAAATTTTCAATCTCTCATCATCTCTCGCTTACTTTATCATTCAAACCCTAAGAAAAAGTTTCTCCCCTTTCTTCCATAATTTTTCAATCTCTCATCATCTCTTCCTCTCTTCCTTACTTTATCCTCAAACCCTAAGGAAAAGTCTATCCTCTTTCTTCCATCAAGTTTTTAGATCTCTCATATCTCTTCCCCTACCTTTTTCTCATATCCTTCATGCCTTTCCCTTGTTGGCATGTGGTCCTTCTTCGTCGAGGTAAAGGATAACAAGCAAAACCTGGGTCACTGACGACAAAATCGAAAAGATGAGGTACTCTTTTGGCGGCCAAAATCAGAGTTAGAGGAAATTGGATCTGAAGGAAAGACCGAATTTATTCATTGATTTATTTTAGTAGAGGAAATCAAAACCCAAAGAAATAATTGCGAGTTTGTGCCTTCCATGCCTTTTTTTTTGTTCTGTAATTTGTCATGTTCTGTTCTAATGATTTTTTTGTTCCATTTTTTTGGTAATTTTGTTATGTTGTAATGATTTGTTCTAATTCTATTGATTTCTCCAAGGCATTTTGCATTTTTTGCTTTTTCTACATTTTTTCTTCTGTAATATTTTTTTCCTTTTTATGTAATGTCTTTTTTTTATTTAATGAGTTAATGCTTTTGGTTGCAAGATACACTTTATTTCTTTGGTTTTTTGTTGCAAGATACACCTTTTTTTTTTCATTTTTGTTGCAAGATACATTTTTAATTTTTTTTGTGTTATGGTTGCAAGATACACCTTTTATTTTTTAAATTTTGTGTGTTTTGGTTGCAACATACATTTTTTTATTTTTTTATTACTCTTAATCATTTACAGTTGCAGTTTGTGGTGTTATGATTAAGTTTTAAAACAATTTGGTTACTCCTGATGTGTTTATTACTCTTGATTTGTTTTAAAACATCATGCTTTTCAATTGAAGAACTGTTTTTTTATTCTCTTGATTTGTTTAAAGGATGATTATTAAGACAAATGATGATTAATTTCTTGGAGGATCCGATTCTCAAATTTTAGTTATTTTCGTTAATGTTTTTTCTTCTTTTTATTATTGAATAAAAAAGTTGATACATTATTATTGATTTTTTTTGGATTTGTACTATTTTTCTATTTTGATTGGTATTATTTTTCCTTTATTATTTATTAATTATTATTTTTCAATTATGTGGTAGTTGAGAAATTTAAATTTGACAAAATAGATAGATTTGATGGATTTGACTGTACATATTTTATGTTTACTTCTAGTAGTTGAGAGAGATTTAAATTTGGAAATCTTATTTTTATTTGTATTGAATAATTTTAATGTTTACTTCTTCTAGTTGAGTCATTTAATCTCAAAAATCTTATTTTGATTTTATTTGTATTCAATACATAGTAATCATTATTTCTTGATTTGTTAAGGGTGGTTGAGTGATTTGAAACCAAAAATTTATTGTTGGTTAACACTCCCTTTTGTTTTAATATAAATAGAGCAATTCTCCTTCCTAAACACACCACCTCTCTATTTTGTATCTAACATTTAGTTTATTGAGGTTGATGTCATACCTTCCCGCTTATATTTGAGTGGTAAATTAGTTTCCATCTATTTTTGTATAGACTTTGTTCTAGATCTATTATTACCTTATTTTTTTCTACTATTATTTTCCTCATCAACTAATGCACTTTGTTTTTCCATGTTCTTTGATAATTTGTTTGGGATATGTGTATTTTGCTTTGTTAATTTAGACTTTTTTGTGTTTTTCAACTATTATGAAGTAAGCTCTATTGTATTGCAAGCTAATGTGACTTTCAACGACAATTTTATACATTAGTTCCACTTATCTCATTGAGTGTTTTATTTTGCATTTTTTTGTAGGTCTATCTTGGGGTGATTTGGAAAAAGGGGACAATGTTTAAAAAATGGGAAAAATTGGTGCCTTCAAAACTATTTAGGTTAATGAGGTAAAAAGTTTCGCATTATTGGAATGCATCTCTCAAAGACGCATTCAACCTTTTTTTTCTTGTTATTTTTTTTAGTTTGATGAAAAATGAGATAGTAATGGAGTGGAAGGAGATGTGCAAAAAGGGACGAAAAAGACAAAAAATATAAAAAACTATTTAATGGATTTAATAACAGAGAGAGAGTTAATTGATTTGATGAGAGAGAGATGATGTGACATTTACTTTTTCATGACCGTTCCCCTTTTTTCTTCTATAAAACCTGCATTTTCCATTTCCATTACTTTTAACCCAAAAAAATAATATTATTATTAGTAGTAGTAGCTTACTTAATGATTGAAAAGAAAGATATTAGGATTTTTTTTTGGGGTTAAAAGTAATGAAAATGGAAAAGGTAGGTTTTATAGAAGAAAAAAATGTAAAGGGTCACGGGAAAGTAAATGTCACATCATCTCTCACTTGTCAAATCCATTAACTCTCTCTATTGTCAAATCCATTAAATAATTTCTGATATTTTTTTGTCTTTTTCGTCCCCTTTTGCGCTTCTCTTTCCACTCCATTACTTTCTCATTTTCGATCAAAATAAAAAAAATAGAAAAAGAAGAAAAATGTGGAATACGTCTCTTGAAGAGTGCATTCCAATAATGCTAAAATTTCCACCCTATTCACCTAGATAGTTTTGAAGGCACCCTTTTTCCTATTTTTTTTTAAAGAGCCCATTTTTCCAAATAACCAGTCTATCTTGCCTTGCCTTGCACACTTAAACACTCACCATTACGTAATGTGTTCTTTTCTTTCCCACATTTGAACATGGACTTTTGCATTTTTAATTTATTTGTTAGTACATTCATATTATTTATATTATGATTATGTTATATTTGTCATATTATTTATTTTAACTTTTGAGAATACCTTGTTTAAAATGTAATTTGTAATATTAATATTATCTTGTAGTTTCTAAAATAATATTAATTTTATTGATTTGCTGGCATGAGAAAAAATATTTATCTACACGTACCCAATGTCGGTTTATAAAAAATGGACAATAATTTAACAATTAAATAAAAATAAATTTATAAAAATAGATCAAAAAACAAGACTTTAATGTCGGTTTTAAAACGACATCAAAGGCCAACCGACACTAAAGATCTTCAATAACACCATAAAAAATGTACATTAAAGGCCTTTAATGTCGTTTTTAAACCGACATTAACGAGACAGTTAATATCGTTTTTAAACCAACGTCAAAGCAGAAACGATATTAAAGGCCTTTAATAACGCTAACATAGATGTCGGTTGCAAACTGACACTAAAGGCTATTATTGTCAGTTTTAAACCGACATTAAAGGCTAGATTTCTTGTAGTGTCCCTATCAAAACTTCTTTTCATCCCTTTTCAAAATATAACTAATTATATATTATCCTTAATAATTATATTATTTCCAATAATATAATTATTCTCAACCTTCCATACCTCTCTCTATATATATACATATATAATTGACCAATATCATTCAACTTAAATCAAATATTTCACCAAAAACCCAATTTCCATATTAATTAAATATTCATAAAAAATATTTAATTAATTCTAATTCTCACAAATCAAACAATTCTCAAATAACCCAAAAAAATTCAACATAATTAAATAAAATCAAGATAATTAAATTTAAAATGACAATTTTTTTTGTGTTACAATCTTCCCTCCTTTGAGAAACTTTCGTCCTTGAAAGTTCTAATCCTCGACGAGCTCGGGGTATTGGTCTTTCATGTCATCCTTTCTTTTCCTAGTAGCTTATTCCACCTTGTGGTTTTGCCAAAGAACTTTAACCAGTGCAATACCTCTGTTATGAAGCAGCTTAAACCTCTCTTGCCAAAATCTTTATTGGTTGCTCCTCATAACTCAAGTTGTCATTAATTTGTAATGGCTCATAATCGACTCTATACGTTGGATCTATTCCATATTTTCTCAGTATCGAGACATAGAATACATCATGAACTGTAGAAAATGACAGAGGCAGTGCCAAACAGTAAGCTACGGGGCCAATCTGCTCAAGTATCTCAAATGGCTCTACAAAACGTGGACTCAACTTTCCATTCTTTTTAAATCTCATAACACCCTTAAGAAAAACCATGTCCTTTACATTAAACTTGAGATCCCTACGCCGTACATCAGCATAACTCTTTTGTCTGCTTTGTGCTGTCAACATACGGGCTCTAATCTTCTGTATGACTTCATTGGTAGACTGAACTAGCTCAGGGCCTAACATCTTCTGCTCACCAACCTCACCCAAACAAACAGGGGATCTACAACACTTACCATACAGATCTTCAAATGGCGTCATGTCAATGGTTGCCTGATAGCTGTTATTATAAGCGAACTCCACCAAATGCAAATGTGAGCCCCAACTCCCTAAAAACTCTAGCACACAAGCTAGCAGCATATCCTCCAAAACGTTATTCAACCGCTCTATTTGACCATTAGTTTTAGGATGAAAGGTTATACTGAAGTCTAATCTCGTGCCCATGGCAGCCTAGAGTCTTTTCCTGATCTTGGAAGTAAAACGGGCATCTTTGTCAGAAACAATTGATACATGCACTCCATGCAGTCTCATTATCTCAGTCATATACAACTGTGCCCACTTACTATCAGCATAAGTGGACTTCTTTGAAATGAAATGTGCTGACTTCGTGAGCCTATCAACAGCAATCCAAATCATTGTATAATCCTTCAGGGTCCTAGGTAGTTCTGTAATGAAGTCCATAGATACATTCTCCCACTTCCACTTTGGCACACTCAAGGGTTGCAAGAAACCTACTGGCTTCTATCTTGGTGCCTTCAGTAGCTGGCACACCAAACATTTACTAACAAAGTCTGCCACTTCCCTATTCATATTTCGCCACTAGTAAACTTGTTTCAAGTCATGATACAACTTTCTTCTGCCTGGATGCATAAAAAATGGAGAACTATGAGCCTCAGTCAATAACTCTATCTTTACTGCACTGTCTACTGGCACACATAATCGTCTCTCAAACATAAGTCTGTAATGAATTATTGCCCTCACAGAAGACAAGTTACGATTGATGGAAATAATTTCTGCTTTAAAGAAAGACTTGAAGAATGCTTGGAATAACTATGACTCTCTGTCGAAGTCTGTTCGTTTACTCTCTTTTGGAACAAACACTCTTAACGATATCTTAAGTAGAGAGAAAGTTAAGAAAGACAAACAAGGCATAGGTTTTAAACTATGTAATGTCTCAACGTGAGACTAGCAAAATGGTTCATTCTACTAACAGATGAATCTATCACTACTGTGGGAAGCCAGGCCACATCCGACCATTCTGTTATAAACTCCACCATCTTAGAAAAACTACTCAGTGTTTCAAACATGTCATCTCCTCTAGTAAAAATGTTTAGAATACTGAATCCACCAGTAAGTCTATATGGAAAAGAAAAGAAACACAATCCCTGAATATGTGTAATGTTGCTTTCACTATCGTCTACTCACTAACTATGACGACTGGTATTTTGATAGTGGATGCTCCAGACACATGACTGGTAATTCACTGCCTTTCTTCGATCTGGAAGTTAGCAAATAAGGGCAAGTTACCTTTGGAGATGGTGTTAAAGGTGATGTTCTTGGTAAAGGTAATATAAATCATTCCGGTGCTCCCATTATCAAAGATGTCAGACTTGTTGAAGGTCTCTCAACAAACCTTATCACTGTTAGCCACCTGTGTGATCAATGTTTCTTTGTTAGTTTTTCCAATGACAACTACGTGGCTTAGAATTCAAATAATCATACTGTTATGACTGACATCCGTTTATCTGATAACTGTTATCATTGGAACAATGATATCAAGAATTTGATGTGCAACCTGTCCAGGTTAGATGAAACTATGCTCTGGCACAGACGACTTGGTCACATGAATGTTTCTTCTATTTTTAATACATTGAAGGTTGATGTAGTGCAAGGGATGCCCTTGTTGAGGCAATCTTCCGATACTTTCTGTTTAAAATGCCCAACTAGAAAGCAAACTAAAGTCTTTCATAAATCTGGAGATCATAACTATACTAATCAAGTTTTGGATCTTCTTCACCTGGATCTCATAGGCCGTATTAGAGTGGAAAATCTTGGAAAGAAAAAATATGTGTTTGTGATAGTTGATGACTTCTCTAGATTTACCTGGGTGAAGTTTATCAAAGAAAAATCTAACGCTTTTAAATTGTTTTGCTCTCTATGTCTTCAAATTTAACGTGAACAGGATAAGTATGTCAGAAGAATTGGAAGTGATCATGGAAGAGTTTGAAAACTCCATGTTCTCTGAGTTTTGTTGGCCAGAAGGAATATTTCATGAATTTTCTGCTTCCTTGACTCCTCAGCAAAATTGTGGTGCTGAAAGGAAGAACATAACGCTTCAAGAAATGGCTCTTGTAATGCTACATGACAAATCTATTCCATAGTATTTTTGGACAAAAGCTATTAATACTGCATGTTATATTCATAATAGAGTTGCTCTTCAGCCGAGAACCTCTCCACCAACTATCAACTGTGGAAAGGCCGCAAACCTAATGTTAAATACTTCCATATCTTTAGGAGCAATGTCACATTCTTTGCTGATACTATTGAAAGTACCAAATGTACTAAATCTGAAAATCACCTCTTGAAGTTTCCTAACACTGGATGCCTAAAAAATTTGCCAAATAATGATTGTTGCTCTCCTACAGATTCGAGTTGTAAATTATGTAATGTAGATTCTATTACTACAGACTCCACCCTTCTCATTCCGTCACTTCATGTCCAAAAGAATAATCCATGCACTAACATCCTTGGTTAAATCAGCAGTGGTATTATTACTCGAAAGAAATAAAGAATGGATTATGCCAAGATGGTTGTCGATGTATGCTTTACGTTCTCTATTGAACAGAAAAATATTGTCGAAGCACTACAAGATGATCAATGGGTCATGGCTATGCAGGAAGAAATTCTTCAATTCAAACGCAACAAGGTCTGGGAGTTTGTTTCTAAACCCACTGACGCAATATTATCGATACAAAGTGGATCTTCAAGAACAAGTCAGATGAGAAAGGTAATGTGATCTGAAACAAGGCTCGCCTTGTAGCGCAGGGGTATGCTCAAATTGAAGGTATTGACTTTGGAGAAACCTTCGCGCTTGTTGCTTGTCTTGAAGCCATTTGTCTGCTTCTAGGTCTTGCCTGTATCCAAAAGATCAAACTGTTCCAAATGGATGTCAAGAGTGCTTTTCTTAATGGATTTATATTTAAAGAAGTTTATGTGTCTCAACCCAAAGGCTTCGTTGATCTTGTTCACCCTGAATATGTATACAAACTACACAAGGCACTCTATGGTCTGAAGCAGGCTTCTCATGCTTGGTATGCCAAATTGTCCGAGTATCTTGTAACTAAATGTTTCTCCCATAGAGGTTTCGATCAAATTATGTTTGTTCGAGAGTAAGGTTCTTACTTCCTAGTGGCTCAAGTTTATGTGGATGACATTATCTTCTGTGGTTAACCTGAAAATTTGATCTCCGAATTTGTTGATCTTATTAAAATCTAAATTTGAAATGAGTATAGTTGGTGATCTATCATTCTTTCTGGGATTCTAGATTCATCAATGTGACACAGAAATATTATTGTCTCAAGAACAATATGCTCGTAACTTAATTAAAAAGTTTGATATATCCAATGCAAAGACTAAGAAAACCCTAATTTTCACTCATGTCAAAGTTTCTAGAGATAATCTCGAAGAAAAGATTGATGAGAGTTTATCATTGGGAGCCTTCTGTACCTCATAGCTGAGTTCTGATATTACTTTTGCTATTGAGGTCTTTGCTAGATATCGACGACCCTTGTGTTTCTCATCATCATTATGCCAAACACATTTTGAAATATATCTTAGGTACTACTGATTATGGTCTATGGTACACTTTTTACTCTACCTCTGTTTTAGTATGTTACTGTCATGCAGATTGGGCAGGTTGTGCTGAAGATTGCAAAAGTACCTCAAAAGGATGTTTCTTCCTTGGAAATAATCTTATTGCATGGTTTAGCAAGAAACAAAACTGCATATTTTTATCTATCGCTGAGGCTGAATATATTGTAGCTGGAAGTAGCTGCACTCAACTCCTGTGGATGAAGCAAATGCTGTTGGAATATGACATTCCTCAAGACACCATGCTTCTATACTGCGACAACCTAAGAACTATCAACATTTTAAGGAATGTTGTGCAACATAGTTGCACCAAGCATATAGATATCCGACATCTGTGACCTTGTTGAATAAAAGCAATTTCTCTGAAACATGTTCGAAGCCTAGCCCAGTTAGCTGACATACTCACTAAGCCTCTAGAAGTCACAGTTTTTGAAAACTTTGTGTCGATCTTGGAGTATGTTGGTTCATGAAATAGCAATTACAGGCCTAATTATTTGGGCCTTCTATCTTCTCCTGTTTGGCCCACTGTGTGAGACCAGTTTCTAATTTAAATATAGGAAGTAAAATCTGGCAGTGTTTATAAATTCGCAGTTTGGATAAAATGAGGCCTTTTGAAATAAGAAGTTGGCGTTTGAATCAATCTGCGAAAAGGATTAAGTGATAAAATCTTATATGGTTAAGTTTAAGTTTTGGAATTAAGAAGTTAGTTCGCTAGGAAATTTTGAGAAAAAAAGGATTTGTGGTAAGACATATAAGTCTAAATGCTCACAAGAGAAAGAGTCTTCGTGAGAAAAGGTGGGTAGTTCGCAAAAGGAGTTATTGTGTTAAAACCTTTGAAAGTTATGTTAACCGATTAAAGCTATTCACGGAATGGAGTTAGGTGAGAAGATGCAAATCTGATTTGACAGGGTTTAACGTGTAAAATTAATGATTTACACATGTCTAAGATAAATATTAATTTTACACGTGTAAAGTTTTAAGTAGGAGATGGCAATTGGACAAGGATTTGAGGATGACTAATCCAGGTTAAAGAGTAGTATAAATTAGGGGTGAAAAAACCCGAACCGAACCGAATCGATTTGGTTCGGATTGGATTGGGCTTTAATAATATTATTACCAAACCAAACCGAATTGAACTAGGTCGGTTCGATTCGATTCGGTTCAAAAGTAAATGAGTTAGGTTAAAAACTTAAAATGAAATGAAATTAAACCCTCCTGCAGTTCGCACTTTGCATTCCTTTGTCTTCATACTTCATCTTCGGCGCCAGTCCTTCGTCTTCGTCCTTTGCCAGTCCTTCATTCATCTTCCTCCTACACGAGTTCACATGGGTTCGTCTTCTTCGTTCGTGGGTTCGTTCAAGTGGGTTCGTTCTCCATTCTCCATTCTCCATTCTTCGTTCTTCGTTCGTCGCCATTCGCCATTCTCAGTTCGCTTCAAAATATTTTCAGGCCAGGCTATCTCGATTCTCATCGTGGATCTTCTCTTTCTCTTCTTGGATCAAAATCGCGGGTAAATTTGCTCCTTTTTTTTACACGATTTTCAAACTTTAAGCTCTAGAAGCATTCTTTGCTATTTAAGGTTGTATTGCTTGTTTGGTGTTATGTCTGGCTTATTGCTAGAAGCATTCCCTGTGCTATTTTTCTTCCATGTATATATAGGTTGCTAAGTTCAAGCTTTTTGTGGTATTTAATTAACGTTTGAAAAGAGAAGAAGAAGAAGGAGAGAGAAAAGAAAGAAAAGAGAAGAAGAAACTATTTAATAAGTAACTATTCTTTGCTTGTTTGCTATTCTGTGCTATTTAGTGCTATTTAATAAGTAACTATTCTTTGCTTGTTTGCTATTTAAGCTATTTTTCTTCCTTGTATATATAGGTTGCTAAGTTCAATTTATGGGACACTTTAAAAAAAGGGATATTAGAAGGACTTCAACTTCCTTCTCTACTTTAGAAGGGGACTTTCTTGCAATAATGTAGTATATTATTATTTCTAGAAAATAAAAATATATACTTTATTGTTTTCTCATTAAAGATATATGAGATATATGCTTTGTTGTGTGGGGCTACACATATCATGGCTACAAATTTTGTTGTTTAGAAAAGTATTCTCCATTAGAGATATATGTTTTACTTATTGTTTTCTTTGATGATTATTAGTTAAAACTTGTGTGCTTTTTTTGTTTGTTTTGTTTGATGATTATTAGGATGACTTCATTCTCTATAGACAAAACTTCAAAACAAAGTTGTTTTAGTCCAGTGTTAGGAAAAAGAAAACCGGTTAAACCACCATCATCAGTATGGGAACATTTTATAAAAGTAGAAGGATGTGATCCTAAATTTCCTTGTAAACATTGTGGGGCTTCATATGCTTGTGATTTCAAAAGAAACGGTACAACTAATTAAAAAAGTCATTTAGAGAAATGTAAGAAGTATGTAGATCCATTGGAAGATAATGTTGAAGGAGAGGGAGATTCTGAAAGTAGTTTAATGCCTACATCCTTTACTCAAGAAAATTGTAGAACAATGCTTGTTAGGATGATTATCTTGGATGAATTGCCATTTAAATTTGTAGAAAGTGAAGGATTTCATCAATTTTGTTGGGCATTAAATCCAAAGTTTGTGATTCCATCAAGAGTAACTGTTGCAAAGGATTGTTTTCAGATGTATATGAAGGAGAAAAAAAAGTTAAAAAGTGTATTAACTCGAAGTGGCCAAAGAGTTTGTTTAACCACGGATACGTGGACTTCTGTACAAAATATTAATTATATGGTTATAACGGATCATTTCATTGATGATGATTGGAACCTTCACAAAAAATTTTTGAACTTTTGTCAAATAGCTAATCATAAAGGAGATACAATAGGGAGAGCCATTGAAAAGTGCTTAGAAGGATGGGGTATTGATAGGCTCTTTACTATAACAGTTGATAATGCAAGTTCAAATGATGTAGCCATTGCATACTTGGTTAAAAAGTTTAGAGGCAGAAATGGGTTGGTGTTAGATGGTGAATTTATTCACGTTAGATATTGTGCCCATATTCTTAATTTGATTATTAGTGACGACTTAAAAGATTTGCATGTGTCTATCATTTGAATCAGAAATTCTGTGAAGTATATTAGGTCATCTCCTGCTAGACTGTAAATATTTAAAGATTTTGTTAAGAAGATAAAATGTCAACAAAAAATTGTCTTACGATGGATGTTCCAACACGATGGAATTCTAATTTTACTATGTTGGATGGAGCAATTAAGTGTCAAAAGACGTTTGAAAGATTAGAGGAGCATGACCCTAGTTATTTGCGAAAAGATGATATTCCTACTGTTGAAGATTGGGATAATGCAAAAGTGTTTGTAAAGTTCCTAAAAACTTTTTTAGAAGTTACAATGAAGTTTTCTGCATCAATGTCTGTGACTTCAAATATATTTTTTCACGAATTTTGTTTGATCCAAGAAATAATTTGTGAATACTCGTTGTCTGAGAATGCATTATTGAGTCAGATGACATTAAGAATGCATACAACGTTCAACAAGTATTGGGGTATAACTACAAATGAGAAGACCAGTTTATTATTATATGTTTCAATAGTTCTTGACCTTAGGTACAAACTAGCTTATGTGAATTATTGTTTTAATGAATTTTTGGAGAAAGATAGTGCAAAAAAATGGACGAATAAGGTTGAAGAAGCATTTCATCGATTGTGTGATGATTATTATATGAGAATGTCAATGTCAAAAGAAAAATATTCACAAACACAATCATGTACTCCTATCGAAGGATTTATGTTTCAAAGTCAAAGTGAAATGTCTTCTATCTCATCTAGTGGATCTTATAAGGCACGTGCTGATGTTCATGATAGATTTAAACAAAGCAAAAAAACATGTCTCAATGATGCTAAAACAGAGGTGGCTCGTTATCTAGATGAGGCTCGTATAGAAGATGAATATTTAGACTTGCTAAATTGGTGGAAGGTGAATTCTTCTCGATTTAAGATCATTAGCCAAGTAGCCAGGGACATCTACAGTATTCCTATATCAACTGTGCCTTCTGAGTCAACCTTTAGCACTAGAGGATAGGTGTTAAATTCTTTTCAAAGTTCATTAACTCCTCAAACTGCAGAAGCACTCATTTGTGCTCAGAATTGGATTCAATCTAAACCTTTGGATGACATAACTGAAGAAATTGATGGGGCTAAAGAAATTGATGAAGGTAATATTCTTTTCGAAGTAAGCATTTAAGATTTAAAATTGTCTCATTAAGCTAACATTTTGTCATTTGATCTAGAATTCATAAACATAGGAAAGGAGATGGAAGCTGCATTTGAGAATCTGAATCATCACTCTATAGTATAAATCCCTAATCTCAAATCTATTTACATTTTTTTTTGTTTTAAATTGTTAACATCTTTGAATCTTGTTTGTTTAGAATCTTGAAGCACAATGATGTATAAACTTTATACTTCTCTAGTCCCATCACAGTAAGTTATTTGCTTAACTTATAAATTATTCTTTTTCTAGATAGTTCACTAAATTAGTAAATTCCTTCTCTATGCAATAGGGGAGAAGGTGGAATGTTGGCTAGATTTGTGGTAATAGACTAATAGGTGGAAAATTGAATGTTGGATATTCACATAGTTCTTTTGTTCTTTTGTTCTCCTCTCAAATTTGATCCACATGGTTCTTTTATTCTACTCTCAGATTTGATCCATCCAAGCTTGTAAATTATAACATACTCCACCAATTGCACTATTATGGTGATTGTGATGAATGTGTATGAGAGTTAACATTATTAAAAAAAGACTCGACATGATTCATGTTGACCCGACCCGAACGGGTCATAATTGAAAGAGACCCGTATATTTTGGGTCGGGTCGGGTTTGGAGGAAAACCGACCCGACCCAGCCCAATTACACCCCTAGTATAAATAAAGGATTTGAGTCACTAAGTGAGGGGGATTTTTCTAGAAATTTTGAAGTGTTTTAGTGTTTCCATTTTATTTTAGTGAGAAGGCTACGCGAGAAACAAGAAGAATAAGAGATTTCTGATTCTAAGGCTAAGTTTAGTGAGTGCTTTCTTTCAAAGTGTTCTTTTAAAGTATGTATATGATTTCAAACATGTTTTACAATGTTTAAGCTTGATTTGATGACTATGATGTTGATTAAGAAATAGTTTTCAAACCATTAGTTGCTTCCTTAAATGAGCTAACTGTTATGTGCACATAACGTTAAAGCCGCCATGTAGAAAAAGCTTGCATGGTGGAGTGAAGCCAACCAATGTAGAAAATGATTGCATTGTGTTAAGCGACCTGAGCAATAAGGACAAATTTGTATGTTCTCGCATGCTATTGATACAGTAGTCTAAACGCGAGGTAATGAGACCAAACGTAGAGAATGATTCGGGATCCTTGGTAAAAGGAATGGTTGTGATTAATGTGTGTTTATGCGAGATGATGCTTTATGCGAAATGTTTTGGGAAATGATGTGTTTATTAATAAACTGATTTGTGTTAAAATGCAAAATTTGGCGAAAATGATTTATGGAAAGGTATTGCGAAAAGAATTTCATGAAACCTCACTAAGTATTTTAGACTTATGTTTTAAAATTTTATCTTCCAGAATCAGAAGTTTAGGCCAAATAGAGAAGAAGGTTGAAGGGCTTGCGACGAGTTGAGAAAGCCATCAGACATTTAAGAGGTTTGATTAATGTTATTTATTTTGATCAAGTGTTGTACTAAACACCTGTTATTAATAAAGTGTAAATTTTGGTTATGTTACTTATTGTACTTGCCGTTTAAGTTGACTCTCATTTCATTTTGAGTTTCGTTTGGTAGTTTAAAAGGACTTGAGGATAAGCTAGGCGATAAGACCAATTGGAAAGTTTCAAGCTAAATCGCATTCTATCCGTACTACTTCCTGTGTTTTGGTTGCCTTGTGGATTGAGGTCTGACATACTATGCGTTGCCCATCTCACAAGGAAGTCATTTGAATTCAAATTCTCCCTACTCTCTGTTGCTTCATCTCAGGTAGATTTTTCACTCCTTTATTGTGTGGTTTCCTCTTCTTAACCTGATTTCACTGTCTGCAATGATCTCCACTCGAACGAAGTATTATCAGCCTATTCTTCCCCCAATGTCAAATCTATCGGGTAGTTGTGTTCCCTCTAGCAAACACCTAAGGTTCAAGATGATTCTGCCTCAAAACCCTTTGAAAAGACTGCACAAAATCAGTAAGATTCCAAAATTCTCATATTTTGAGTCTTCTCTCTCTATGCATGAAGCCTATTTGGTACTCCCTTCTTGAATTTCTAACTCTCTTCGAGCAAGGTTTCAGATAAGACTACTTCTCCTGTCCAAGCTATTGTGACTTCTTGCGCATCATCATCTCGTCGTGCTAGGTTTCATGTTTCTGACTCTGACTCTGTTGAGACTATTGCTATTGTTTCCAACTCCACTAGTGAAGACAATATAGTTCTCTCTGAAATTTTGAAAAGGAAAGCATCTACCAATGTTTCTCCTCCTAAGAACCCAACATCTGTTAAAGGTAAGAAACCTATTATATCTCGTCCCTCAAATGTTGATGATCTATATAAAGTATTGTTTTAGATTTCCCTTTTTACCACATCAGACATCTTTCAAGTGTCCTGTCCCGGCTACTGCTCTTGTTTCATCTCATGAACAGAAATCTACTAATACCACTATTGAGGACTTGTTCACTGAATTTGCTCAAGACAGTGAGGGTCCTGGCCCTGGTGCTCATTCACACTCATCCTCTGCTGACACCTCTACTAAGTCGGCTCCTTACCAGGCTTCACATCTACCTCTATATATGATCCT
The DNA here is from genome assembly GCA_025688845.1 of Cucumis hystrix. NCBI lineage: Eukaryota > Viridiplantae > Streptophyta > Magnoliopsida > Cucurbitales > Cucurbitaceae > Cucumis > Cucumis hystrix. The sequence continues at coordinate 10,448,633 of CM046892.1, read as the reverse complement.
CCACAGGTTAGTGATGAGCACGCCACTCTGAAAAATAAAAACACTACTACTGAGCCTGGTCCTGGCCCCTCCCTTGGTCCTTTGAAGTTTCAGGCCTGTGTTCCTTTTCATGGGCAAAAAGATGTTACCATGAAGTTTGGCTGGCGCAAGCTTCCTTAGAATGTTCTTGCTGTTCCAATTGATGGTATTTCTTTTCATTTGAAGACAGTGTTCACAAGTGGAAATATGTTGAACAACATCGTATTGCTAATGAGTCAGCAATTTCTGATCAACATCGTTCCTGTCTACTGTGATTGATCTTATCACTTTTGCTGAACTTCTTTCAACTGTATTAGTTGTTGGTAACTTCTTTCCTAAACTTATTCGTGAGTTTATTGTAAATCTTCTTGGTGGCCTCAATGATCATGGAACGCTTGACTTTCACAAAGTTCATGTTCATGAAAAATGTTTTAATGTGTCTTCTGCTCTTTTTTGAATTTCTGAATATTGTTCTATCTACTGGTTTTTCTATCTAATTACCTTCTCTGGAACAACTTGCTTTGGAATTGTCTAATGGCTCTGCTAGGCATTGGCTGTTTGATGATCAGTTTCTTGTGATGAAATTGAGTATTAAATATGTCATCCTTCACAAGATTGGGATTGCAAACTGGCACCCCACTTCCCATTAATCCACTATATCTACTACATTAACGCATTTGATCTATGAGATTGGCACATGTGCAAAAGTTGATGTAGGTGAGCCTGTTTTTCATCATAATCTACGCCTTGTTGATACGTTTGGGATAAACATTCCCATTTGCTTTCCTCGCCTCTTGTGTGAATTTCTATTATTTTAGCACCCAGATATCAATTTAAATTCGAATGTGGTCGGTCCTCCTCCAAAGAAATTGAAGCTAAGTTATAAACTATTTTAAGGATCTCATGTTCTAAATTTTCCGCCTTCTTTCAGACCCCCTCAATCAGGTTTCTCTCTAGTAGCTGCGTCTCTACTCGTTCCTACTTCTTGTCTTCACTTTCCTCGGTAGTTAGCCATCCATCTTCATCAACTGTTGTCCGACGTGTAACGCCCTAAAATATATATATATATATATATATAATAATAATAATAATAATAATAATAATAATTAATTTTTTTTTTGTCCTTTTCCTTTTTTCTTTTCTTTTTCTTTTTTTCTTTTCCCTTTCTTCT
>CM046892.1:10388767-10442444 GCA_025688845.1 Cucumis hystrix | reverse complement strand
CGGGATCATCCCTTTATGTGCATCCTTCGGGAGCACTAGACTGATATGTGCATCCTTCGGGAGCACTAGACTGATATGTGCATCCTTCAGGAGCACTAGACTGTGACTGTGCAGGGTACACCATAGGATGCTAATAATTTATTGTTCCCTTGACGGGACCAGTAGCGGGTCTCTTACTGAGTATATTAATACTCACCCTTTTTATGTTTAACTTTTCAGGCAAAGGTAACACAAGAGGCAGACCGACGAGGGACAAGAAGGACTCGTGAATTTGCCATAGGGGTCTGTCTTTAAAACTGCTTCCGCTGACGGTTTGAAAAATATTTTGATTTAACTAAGTCTACAATAGTTAAATTTTTTGTAAACAGCACATTGTAAATTTTGTATTTTGGAAATAGGGCCCGATTAAATTTTCCTTCGTTTTCTTACGGTTTCAACTGAATATTCTTATGTCTTTTGTCAACAAACGGTTTTGTGTCAAATTGACGACTTAGACGGTCAGTCCGAAAAGTCCGGATCGTCACACGACGAGACCCGCTCCCTCAATATTTCTATTCATCTCATACTAATGTTATTGCTTCCTTCACCAGTCGTCGTGCTGCCATTGACTTTGTTATATAGACCATTCACAATCTCCTTATGGATCAATCCTCAGGTCGTGCTTCATAATTTTGTTTCAGCATGCAAGGGGGTCGAGTGGTATTTGTGTTATGTTGTGAGTCTCTTCGTTGGTAGTCTATACTTGGATGGAAATTTGCTGATATCTTTTTGTTGTGTCTGTATTGTTGGGTTCATTTGTGTTTTCTTTTCTCTCTCCCTTTTTGTTGGTTTATCTTTTTGTAATTTTGAATGGTTATGAACCTATTATTTGCTTTGGTATTGTATCTTCCTTTTTCTTTATGCATGCCTGAACAAATCAAGGAAGCCGATTCCAAGGAGGAGTTTGTTAGAAGTTCTGTGGGCCCGTGTATCTTATTTTGTTAAGCTCTCTTCTCGGTGGTTTGACGTGGGAAAAAGAGAATGTTGAAAGAAATTTTTTCTTAAAGAATATTCTTTGACTCTGGAATTTTATTTTGTTTCCTTTACTATTATTCTTTCCTTGCCCATGGAGATTCGATGTTGGGTTGGCCTTCTATGTATGGTTGCTTCGTGCTCTTTGTGACGTGTACCAAAAAAGTGAGAAGTAGGGTTTTCTACTGCAATTGTCTTCTGATAAAAGACGGTGAAAAGTCTTAGTCGAAGTTTTGTCGATCAAGATAATTTTGTTGGACCAATAGCTTGTAAGTTATTTTTTGATAATGTGATTAGTTGCTGATTTTCTTTGATGTTGGAGGGTAAATCTTCCTTAGCAGACAAATTACATAAACACTAGTTATGTTCTGATGAAGGACGATTGTCAGGGGGAGACTTTTCTGATTAACACTGTTGGGCCTCTATTTGAATACAGGATAAACGGAAGCTTGGAGGAGAGAAAGCCACGTTGATTTCGTTGTAGCCGTACACGCGTGAAGAGGGGAAGTTTATCCCTGCATGTTGAAGAAAAAGAATAGGAAAAGAAACTGAAAAAGGGTAAAGTTATTACCTTTTCTTCTTCGTTCTTTTTCTTCTTTGTTTTTTCTCTCTTTTCTTCAAACCCTAGATTTAATGGTTTTCAACATAACATGAAGATGAAGGAGAAGGGAGAAGATTGCAACAAGGATTTACGTGGTTTGGCAAATAGAAGCCTACATCCACGGGGAGGGATCGATCCTTTCTTATTATTCAAAGATAAGTACACAGACTCTCTCTTTTTCTCTCTTCTTTTTCTTGTAGATGAAAAAAAAAAATTGTATCCTTTTGTTAGTGAACACCTTTACATATTTATAGGTGATTTATAACACATAAGTAGTCAAAAGGAAAATATGTAATACTTATGTTTCTGTTGGAATTCAATTTATTTTACAAACACCTTAATCTAATGATGATTGAATCACATGATTAAGGGGGAGGATTTTGTGTAGCAAAATCTAACTTTGAATTTGTAGTGATAAAGTGCCTTTACTGAACTGTATCATTGTTAGTACTAAGTGAAAGAGTGAGTGTGAATCTCTGTACTAAAATCATAATAGGTTAACTATGATTTATTATTATCAAAGTAATAAGATCTTTGATCACGAGTCAAGGACCCCATAGATGTAGATGATGCGTCGTCGAACTGGGTTTACAATGTTGCTTGTCTCTACTGTCTTTACTTAATGTTCTCATTGTTGTTTACTTTGCTATTAACTACCATCATTTAAGTTTGTTTACTACGATTATCTCTTTGTTGTTTTTTCACCTTCCTCATCCACTCCCACATTTCATATTTTCCTAAGCCATTAAGAAAAATAAGGTGAATATAACTTACTTTTGTTTACAAATTATGTATTACTGTCATTTGCTTCTTTTATGTATTTAATACATAATCTTAGTGCTAATTTAAAGATCTCGATCTCGTTTATTTATATTTTTCCCGAGATTAGTATAGAGTTTCAAATCTCGACCTAGTGTGCAATGATTTCACCCTGAGTTTTGGTTGTTTTATTAATTTTCCTTATATATTTGCAGAATGCCTCGTGTCTTTGTTGGTTTTTATGCTGAATGGAAGGAGACTGAGAAAGAATACGTCGGAGGTCAAATGAGAGGGTTGAATGTCGATGTTAGTATAAAATTTGAGAAGTTCTTAGGAGAAATTTATAGAATTAGTGGGATAAATTCAGTTGAGTATGATTTGATTATGATATGTTTGCATAATGTGAAACCTCTTATATATGCTTTTGTAATTAGTAATCAAGAAGATCTTTAATTTTTTTTAAATTAGTGATGATGTGTCTGAAGTTGCAGTTTCGGTTTTTAAGGTACAAATATCATCCTGTCAATCTACAAGTACTTCGACGTCATTTACTATTCCAATGGCCCAAAAAACCATTAACTTGTCATCACTTGAGCCCAACCTTCAGTTAATCCCAAAGTACAATGGTGTCTTCAATGAGGTCTGAGATTTGAGTCCATTGACTACTAACATGTGCCCTTTGGAGCTGGGAGATGATACAGATAAATTGGTTAGCATGATACATGTCGAGTCATCGGACAATGATTTTAACGACAATGACAATGCATTTGGCATGGTGATGTCATCGGATTATGATGTCAATGTAAATGTTGAGACGTTCGAAATATCTAAGGTCGATGTCAGTAATCATATTGAATTGGTAGATGATCATATTTTGATGCCAATAAAGGTCTAATGTACGTTTATTGTAAAATCAAGTGAATAAAGAGGATCTTGGGTGAAAGTAACTTGGCTCGTGATGATTAGTCAAAGGGCCTAGTGGACAATGAGAACGAGCAATCAGTCTGTGTTAAGAAGTGAAAGTGTATTGAAAAATTGATGGATTGCACTATTGTCGTCTCAGTTGAGTCATACCTTGAAGATATCCAGGTTAGTTATTTGTTTTTAAGTAAGAAAGATTTAACGAAGAAATTCTGTGTATTTTCCATTAGGAGAATTTTCATAACTATGTTGATAGATCGAACAATAAGTTATATGTTATAAGATGTGTTGATTCAGTCTGTTTGTGGAAACTAAGGGCTACCAAAATGAGAGATTTTCATATGTTTAAAGTTTCTAAGTATGTTAGTACTCACACATGCCAAAAGATTTTATAAAAGCAAGACCACAAGCAAGCTAAGAGTTGGCTTTGTGAATACCACCTATTTCTAGGGAGCTTCTTAGCTCAGATAAGAAATATTATTAAGATTCAAATGAACAAACAACACTCTTAAGTTATAACAAAAACTTAATCAAAGACAGACTCCCCTAAATTTGTGTTTGAATCTTCTTGAAGATAAACTCAATCTCCCTTGAATTCATTGACCACAGTTCCACTATTTCAATATTCTTTCGTATTTCTTATCAACAGGTGCAGCATAAAAATCACTTGTAGACGTTTAGTAATCCATCTTCATAAACAAGGCAATTTAACTACCTTCACAAATAATAATTTTTCAAGAGAGAACTTCTTCGAAATCATTTTTCCATCAATGCGTACACCGAACTAAGCCAATCGCTTAGCTATTTAAAGATCACGATAATATATCTCTTGTAACTTCTTTATTCAAAGATATAGATAAAATATTCTTATTATGAAGGAAAATCTTTTATCATTAAATACTATCCCTACCTTTAAACATCCTTTATTTAAATAACCACGTTAATAATAATAAAAAGAAACTTATTATTTCTTTTTGACAAAAATACCCAATAAACTCTTATTTTTGTCAAAAAGAGAATAATTCTTCTTTTTTTCAAATAGAAAGTCTAGTAATGCACATGCAATCCTTGCTTATGAGAATCTTCAAAATTTAAAGGCTTTGCAAATCTTCTCCAGCTTATTGTTTAAAAAAATATATAGATAAAGATTCCTAATAAAGAGGAAAATATTTTTCCCTTTTTAAATAAAACAACCAACGATAATAAAAAGAATTTTTATTAATTCTTTTTGACAAAAAAATCCAACAAACTCCCTCTATTTGTCAAAAAGAGAAGAATTCTTTTTATGTTCAACCAAATGCCCCTTAATAATATATCATCAATAGTGAAGCCATAAAAATAATAATAAAGAACCATCTTAAAAAGCAGAGTTTTCCAGAATATTATATCAAGAATCAATAAGAATCATGAAGCCATCTAAAAAAGTAGAGTCTTCTAGAAGATTATATCAAGAAGGAATCAATAAGAATCATCAATCAGACAATTGTCAAATCAGAAGTTATACCAGAAGTCACGATCGAGTCTGTTAAATTTAACTTTGATGTTAGTTATTTGTATATATGTCTATATCAGACTCGCGATGTTCAGTATTATGTAATTTTGGGTTTCACTTTGGTTAAGTTGTGTGGTATAGTGGTTAAATGTTCTTTATGTTTTCGTTGTGTTATCTACTTTAAGTTAGCGGTAAGTTTAGGGTTGATAGGTATCGCTGAGGTAAGTTGCGATATATATTAACCAATTGCACCATCTCTTAGGCTAAGATTTGGAGGCTTGGGAGGGGGGTGACACCAGGTGCCTCTGAGTGAAATGCCAGAACGTTGAGTCTTAAACCTTAATCCTTTAAATCTTACATACACTTAACGCTTAGATTGAACTTGGACTCCTAAAACTACTAAGCAATAAGAGAATCCAAAATACAAGACAAACAAATAAACTTCTCTTTATTAACTTAGCAACATGCTTTCAAATACATAATACAAGCTTTATTGCATATAAATTACTATAAGACAAGACATCAGACCTCCAAAGCCTAGTGCAACTTTTTCACACTCAAACTTACAATGAACTTGGCCTTAAAGCCTTGATACTTGAGAGAGAAAAACTTAACACGTAAGTCAAATACTTAGTAAGTGATATTTTGGAAATCCTTTTTGGGGAATACAATTCAATCACGTAAATTCATTTTCATAAACAGACTCTTAAAGCCTTATTCAAAACATAAATCACACATTTGCCTCTACTTATTCCTTTTGCCAAGAACATGAACCATTCTCATGCATAGACTACTGTGATTTCTCGTATCAACAACATCCCTTGGAGAATTTCATGGATCATTTCCTCTTGTTCAGGGTTGTTAACTCAATACGCTTATTTCAATACATTGGCCAACTTCTTACCACCATGTGGTCCTTTCACCCATGGTTTCCTTGACTCATTATGTGAATATGATAGCTAGCTTATGATAGAAATAAAGTTAATGGTGTACTTGCATAGATGAAACTCAGACAATCATTAAACATAAAACTTTAACTGAGAAAACATTTGTGCTTTCTCGTAAACATTAACAAAGTTAAACATGCGTTACAACAATACGAGACTTAGAAAGAATGCTTTAGACTGTTATTTATTTTTAGAAGATCACTCACAAACTAAGTTTCCTTCTTTTAAAAGCCTAACCCAAACTCCTTGTCTTCTTGCCTATTGCTCTCTCAGCGAGTCAACACTTAGTAATTTTCTTAGTAAACTTCAGAGAGTAACATTCTTTTGTTCAGACATTTCACTCCTATTTATACTAATCCGACTTACTAGTCCTAAGTCAGATTAGTCACTCCTTAAGCTTCTCTAAGCTCGCCAACTTCTATTTGATACTTCACACGTGTAGGATTAATATCTTTCCAGACCATGCTCTAGCTTAAACCGAGCACGTCATCTGTTGTCTAATCAAGATTAGAAATTTTATCTGAAATTCCCAACTTTCTTTGCCTACCTTCTTCTCACATTACAACACCAAAACACATACTTATACGTTGTTAACTTCAACACATTATGCGTGATGGAATTCATGGAGAATTTGTTGTTACGAGATTACTTCACATAACCGCAACTCAGCAAAAGAATGTGGTAAACGCTTGAGCTGAGGAGGGTACAAAGATGTAATTAAGCATGTAGAATGATTTTGCGATATGATTTGTATAAAGCGTTATGTAAAATGTATTTCTATGTGATATGAGTTATTATGAATTATTTGAAAGGAAAGGATTTCCATATGATTTATAGATATTTGTTAATGAGGTTTGAATTGTGTAAATTGCCTAATGCGTTGAGATGATTTGATTTGAACTTAAAGTTACTATTGAAACACATAACTATTTAAATTGCATGGTTTTGCGAAAAGAATCGCAACGCGTTACAACAAAAATTTATTCATCAAACGTGTTTGTGAAAAATCTCACTCACTAGACTGTTTTGTCTAATCTTTCAATTGTTTTATTACCCCCCTCCCCTAGGTAGTGAAGGATACCCAACGTTTGACTTGTCATCTTTTTATCCTGTCATGCCATACATAAGTCACATCATCTTGGTAGTCACCACTGCCGTCTGCCAGCTCGCATAGCATGTAGAGTTAGGCGAGCATAGTGAAAGGTTGTTTTGAGATTTGTATATTTTCATATTTAAGAACTTTTTGTACTTTTTTTAAATGTACTTTGCAATCAAATATGAATGAACTCTTAGTATTTCAAAATGAATTCTTATCTCGTGTTAAGTTAATGTTTGTGTTTATTCCACTATTAGGTGTTCTATGTGCTATCTCGTAGAGAGATTCGTGTTGAATGTCTAGGCAGTCATGCCTCCACATGGTCACATGAAGTGATCTTGGGACTAGGCGTGATAAGATATGAGTGAGGGAATTTGAACTCGAGACCTCTTGTCCTGGGGTACATATAGGTACTAATTGAGTTGAGCTCATGTTGACAATATAATTATATATTATAAATGTAGATATTTATAGTAACCTTCATAGATTCACTGTCAGACCCTCTCCAAACCACCTGCTCTTAGCTCGAAAGACGGTGTGAAGTCAACAAACATCGTCCTCCTCTAATGATACCTACTTACACAGCTTAAACCTTAATCTGATAAACATATCATTCTCATATAAGAGACACATAACATTCAAACACAAGATAACAGAAACTTTGATGCTACTTAAAATAAACACGTAGTGTAGCCTAAACTAAAACTCCTCAAGATCTGCAAAACCTGCTAAAGACATTTACAATTGAAGTATAATAATTTACAAGACTACACTCTCTACCAACACTCTACTTAGTGTTTATAAAACACAAACTTATATGGCTATACAGACATGATGTACAACTCCACCCACATATTGAAAATAGAACTGGAAGCTTCTAGCAGACTATGGCAGTGTCCAGGCACTAGGAACTCGATCTCTACTTGAAAAGTAGGAAAATATTTTGAGAGAATGAGTGTGTTAACATAACCCACTTCACTCCCCCATAGTTTATAAAGAATGAAATAGAAAAAGAAAGAGTGTTATAAAGAAACAAATAAAAGGAAAGAGAGAAAACGAAAGTGGGAAAATAGAGAAAAGTGGAAAATGGCGCATGAGCTCACCCCTGAAAATTTGAAAAGGATTAGAGAAGGAGTGAGAAGGATTGAAGAAGGAGCGTGGAATAGTGAAAAAGAGAGAAAATAAGGATTATGAAAAACCTAATCCTAGGTTTTTCATAATCTGAGCCCCAAACATGGAGTGGGTTAACATAACCCACTCTACTCCTTCATAATTTGGGGTCCAAACCCCTCCTTTGTCTTCTTCCTTAAAAATAACCTATTTTTTCGTCATATTTAGCTCAAATGATCTTCATAAAAGTTGTATATAATTGAATAATATTTTCAAACATACCAAATATAACTTCTAATTCTTCTTCTACACTTTGAGCTACTAAAAAAACAAGAGATATTTTAGATTCGCGCACATAAACAATAAGCTATCTTCTACTTCAATTTTCATTAACTTAACATCATATTTAGCTTACACATGCATCATAAAATTTGTTAGAATTTAAGTTAAATTTCAAACCTGATGGGCTTCACCTTCTAATTCTCCTTGTGTAGCTTAAAGTCAACAAAACACCTAGGTTATATAAGATGAAACCAATTCTGTCATGGATGGACTTTGCATTGAGTTTTCTTGTCTTCTTCATTCTTCAACCATAAATGTCCAGATTTTCCCTTCTCTTCTCTTCTCTCATTCTCCCTAGGATTGAAAATGGGTTCAAGAGATGGTGGGGGATGGACTTAAAAAAACCTCATTAACTCTTATATATATATATATATATATATATATTAATTCTCTTTTTCTTTTGACTTCTTTCAATTTCTTTTTCCTTTCCTCTTTTCTTTTGATTTTTTTCGTTCCTTTCAAATTACTTGGCCATGAATTTTCTAAATCAACAATAACAACAAGCTTAGTGAACCAAAATAAATAAAAAACATCTCGGGTTTATATTACCAATTGTCATATAACTCTTATTCACTTTCAAATTGTAACATTTATTCTATTAAATTCATATTGTAACTGTGAGGCCTTGATAATATTCTGCCTTACATGATAAGATTCATGTGATAAGATTGGTTTATGAGATGAAACCGTTATGCAACAACAGAGATTGCAAAGTAACTTGTGTTTTGTGTTTTAACCTACGGGACAAGAAAGGCTACATGATGAATTGATATGCGATATAAGATTCCTTCAATGGGAAGTAGTGACATCATCTTTGTGTAAGAAATTCGACGATTGATTTGACTTTGCTATCGAATCAAAATTCACGATAAAGTGGCACTAACACGTGGTGTTCTGCCATTGAACCATTCTCACCGGACAAAAAATCTCCAAACTACCCACCTTTAATATTAATAAATATATTATAAGGAATTAAAAGTGGACCATCGAATAAGGAAACTTAGACATGGGAACTGTTTCGGGAAAACTTGATTCAAATTTTGGGAAAACTTCCCTTTGTTGAAGAAACTTCCAAACAGTGGTCTTCTTCATTCGAAAATCTACAAGGAACATCGTTCTTCCATTTTTTGTGTAAGTCTATCGGGTAGAGCAGAAGATTTTTTATGAGTTTAAGCAGACGAGTTTTGCCCCTATTTTGTCGAAGAGTTCCGATAAGTAAGGTTTTATGGTTATATACAAAATATGCAAGTGTATATATGTATGCAAGTGTATCACTACTTACATATTATTTTAAATGTGCAAGTGTATATATATAATTATAACGACACAAAATTATTTTAAATATGCCAGGGTATATAATAATCATTGTACAGTGCTATTTAAATATGAAAAGGAAAAGACGTGGAATATACACTTGACTGACTGTATACTATAATTAACAATTTAAGAAACAAAGTTAAAAACATGAAACAAATATGCACTCAAGCAAGCGTTAAAAAACCATCATAATATAATGCAATTTTGGCCATACATGATAAGAAATAATATAAATATATGTATCATCGCTTACGTATTATTTTAAATATGCAAATGTATATAATGATCACAACACATAATTATTTTAAATAAGCAAGGGTGTATAATAATCATAGTACAATACTATTTAAATATGAATGGGAAAAGACGTGGATTATATACTTGACTGACTGTATACTATAATTCACAATTTAAGGAAAAACGTTAATAACATGAAATAATTAGTTGAAGGATATGACCGAAAACTTTATTCACTCTAATTTTTATTGACCGAAAACTTAAACGATAAATTAAACCGACATTCTATATGTCAAAATTTTATATACATAATCAATAATATGAAAGAAATATGCACTCATTGAATAACTTGAAGGAGATGACTGAAATAAGAAAGAAAGGACGGAGAAAGAGATCAAAAAGGAGAGAAATCGAACGGAGAGAGTGATCGATTATGGTGCTGAAAAGATGGACGAAAAGAGCAAAAATAGGAAGTTTGGATGATGTGCAACTGATAGAAATTAAATAATACTGTAAACCTTCATTAATATATTCTTACCATAATTGTCTTAATTTTATACTATATTTAAAATGAATATTTAATAAATGCTATCCTAAAATTAAATGAAAATAAATATATTATTTATTTAAAACATTAAATCGGTAAGTTATAAGATACCTAATAAATGTGACATAAAATAATTATGGTATTATATTATATATATTTTTAAAATAAAAAAATTTATAATTAATGTGAAGAACAAAATCATTAATAAAAAGGTTAATTTTCATAAGTATAACAAACTGACAAAATATTTATGGCTCGTGTAACAAATGAAAAAGCCCATGAAACTTGCCATTTTTGTTAAATATTGTATTGTTTACCCTTCCTTTTCATCATCTTTCTTTTTTCCTCTCTGCAATTTTTTTTCTTTCCATCGATTTTTTATCTTCTTCTCCTGTTTTTCTTTTATTTTTTTCAAATTGTTATTTGGTTGTTGCAAATATAAAAGATCGTGAAAAAAATATCGTTGGATATTGATTAGCCAAATCTAAACAATCGTGTTCCAAATATAAATGATCATGTACCAAATCTAAACAATCGTTTTTCAAATATAAAAGATCGTTTTTCAAATATAAAAGATCATTTTTCAAATATAAACGTTTGTTTTCCAAATATAAACGGTGAATTTTCAAATATAAACAACGGTTTTCCAAATATAAATAGTCTTTTTCCAAATATAAACGACTACAAAAAAATCGTCGAGATTTGACAATCCAAATTTAAACGATCAATATAAACAAAGATTTTCCAAATATAAACGACGATTTTCCAAATATAAACGACGTTTTTCAAATATAAACAACCGTTTTTCAAATATAAACGACTACAAAAAAAAAATTGTTGAGATTTGACAATCCAAATTTAAACAATCAATATGAACGATCATGTACTAAAAAATTATGAAAAATTCGTTTAGATTTAGATTTGATTGTTTAGATTTGGCAAGCCAAATCTAAATGATCGTGTAGGAAAGAATAACCAAACCTAAATGATCGTTTCCAAAATACTAAACAATCGATCATTTTCCAAATATATTAGGCGCACCGGATGCCAATTAATCGGGGTATTTTTGAAAATTTTCATTTTAGAAATGTGGTCTTTTTCGTTTTCGAAATTGTTATACAGGGTGTAAATATTTTTCTGCTTTATTATATTTTTTAAAAGACCCTAATAAAAATCTCGAAATCTTATTTAAGAAAATTATTGAGATTTTGAGATATTTTTGTAAAATTATATTTAAAAGTAGTTGTTTTCTAAAAAATTTCAAGGGTCTTTAACTCATATAGCCTAAATTACTATATGATATTACATGAAGAGCCCAAATTACTAATAAATTTCACAAATGTCCTAAATGGGTCTGTATATTACACAAATGTATGGCCCGAATTACATCTTTACCAATTTATATTATTTAATTGATTTAAAACAAAAATCTAAATGGAATAAATCGTGGGTTTTATGGTTTTGGAAAGAAGTGGAAAATGTTTATTATACGAAAATCGTTGTATACTACCTCAATTATACTAGCAGAAGACAACTTTATAACTTTTTCGACAGAATCTGGGTAGAAATTTCGAGGTTAGTACTGATATATTCAATACATATGAAACATTAGGTATATTGTAGATATTCGATTAAATAGGCAAACAAACGAAAATATACTTTTGAATATGATAGATTATAGGGTTTATTAAGGTTTCGGGCGTGAAGAAGAAGACTTTCGAGGGCCAAAAAATCCAGAACCTCTCCTACAGAAATTGGGTAGAAATATTAGGTATATTGGGTTTATTTTAGATGTTCGATTAAATAGGCAGCAATTGAAAATGTACTTTTGAATGTGATAGATGTTCAATTAAAAACTATTGCATTGTGAATTTTAGGGCGTAACTAAAATGTACTCTGAGTTTCTTTAACTTACATTGTGATTTAAATATATAACAAAAACTTACTCTGGGTTGATTGACAATGCAGTGTGGTTTACATATGTTAAATGTTAGTTAACTTTGTAAAACCTTATTTAAATGAAGTGCAAAAAATGGTAAGACGAAGTGAAAGATGTCTTGGGTCCAGAAGTAAGAAAATTAGATCAAACAAAGAGGATCCAATCATTATCGATGATGCTGAATATATTTAATATTAACTGTTATAAGATATTACTGTATTGATGTTTCATATGATATTACTTGTTCCATAGGTATATATATAATAATTATGTTGTATTCGTGTATATGATATAACAAGACCAAATGACACTCAAATAGTTCTCTACGATGAGAACTTAGCTATGAAAAGAAACATAGTGCTGGAAACGCCCGGTCAGAAAATGTCTGCACAAGCAAGAGAGGTAAGTTAAATTGTATATATATAAACATTGTTGTATATATGTTATGAACCCATATAATTAGGTTATGACAGAAGGTATATTTATTATTGTACTATATGATTGATATATGATCGTATATTAGAAATTAGAAGGATCAAAGAACACTGAAGTATGTTGCGAAAAAAGTTCTAAATCAGATGAGGTATATTTTATTGGCGGCAATATTGTTTTAATTAATTATGGTTCAATAATTATAGGTATATTTGACAGGATAATGTATCGATAAGTGTGACGACCCAGACTTTTCGGACTGACCGTCTAAGTCGTCAATTTGACCCAAAACCGTTTGTCGACAAAAGACATAAAAATTTTCAGTTGAAACCGTAAGAAAACGAAGGAAAATTTAATCGGGCCCTATTTCCAAAATACAAAATTTACAATGTGTTGTTTACAAAAATTTAACTATTTTAGACTTAATTAAATCAAAATATTTTTTTCAAACCGTCAGCGGAAGCAGTTTAAAGACAGTCCCCTATGGCAAAATTCACGAGTCCTTCTTGTCCCTCGTCGGTCTGCCCCTCATCTTACCTTTGCCTGAAAAGTTAAACATAAAAAGGGTGAGTATTAATATACTCAGTAAGGGACCCGCTACTGGTCCCGTTAGGGGAAAAATAAATTATTAGCATCCTATGGTGTACCCTGCACAGTCACAGTCTAGTGCTCCCGAAGGATGCACATATCAGTCTAGTGCTCCCGAAGGATGCACATATAGGGGATGATCCCGAAGGACACCCGCAGGGTAACTATCCACTAGGAAACTAATAATTTATCCCCTCAGTCCCTTCTAAACATCTTAACAGTCATGCTCAATACAGTCAAATTTTCTTATCACATAACTTCCAATTTAACCTCAACAACCATATCATCCTAATTTCACCTAGAGACAATCAAAACATATCCATACCTCAGTCATCAATATATCCATACATTAGTCATCAACATAAATAACCATAACATTCACCTTAGTCTACAACGGCACAACCATGATATCCCTTCCATTCATAACAACACTACCATAGTTGTATATCCTTCATTTGGTTTACGCAACAATTTATCCATTTCAGCCACACTTTATCTAAGTAAAGTCTACGAAATTCCGACATGCCCAAATCCTTATATTTGTACATATACATAACCAGACAGTCATAGCATGCATTCAACCACAAGTTCTCATTCAAACATACACATCATAATTTTTATCCCTACTCAGTACAACGGTACGATTTATGCAGTCAATACATCCAAATAATATTTATTGAGTCCAGTAGAAAGTCCCTTACTTTGGCGTTATTCTAACCCCTTGATTGAATCCCACGTTTGCCAACAACTCAAATTCACCAAACGAGCTCCAATTAACAATTGTTCGTTGTGAACCCAACGACTTCAAGCGTTACCCCCAGCCTAAGATTGAACATCCAAGCAGTCAATTTAACAACATCTACAAATCGAATTTTCAATGTAAACTCGTAAATCCATCAATTTCATCCTTACCCAACAATTTACAACGACATAGCAGCCGCGGCACACAAGATTTGGGCAAACAACATTGTGCAAATCAATTTGGGCATGGGTCAGCTTCCAATCCGCGGCTGGAAGGAGACGCGCGGTGGCTGACCTCTTGTCGAATGGAGGCAGATCGGCTCGGATCCGCGTCCGGCTTCGCAAGATGTGCACGCCGGCGGCCTTGCGGACGATACCAGCGACGACGGGCGGACTGCTGCGCGCGGCGGGAAGGAGACAGAGACGATCGGCTTTGCGGACGGAGGCAGACGGCGTGCGGCTGGGTTCGTCGGACGGTGATGGGCGCGGAACATATCTGAGAAGGAGGGTTTCGGCTTGCGGATGAAGGGTCACAGCGGCAGCGGCGCAAGGCTTCGCGAACCTGACGGACGGTGGCTGTGCGACGGGGCTTCGGTGCGGCTGGGCTGGAAGGCAGCTTCGCCTGTCGAACGGAAGAAGAGGAGCGGCTGGGTTTCGCGGCTGCGTGCGGTGGGGAACGGCGGGACGTGCAAATCTGGGCGTCGGGCTCGGCTGGGTTTGGTTGCGGCTGCAGACGGAGCTTCACGACGACTGGGCGGCGGTGGTGGTCGGCGGCTAGGGCTGGGAAAAGGAGAAGAGAAAAAAAAGCGGGGGGCTGCGTACGGGAGAAGAAGAAAGGGAAAAGAAGAAGAAAAAAAAGAAAAAGAAAAGAAAAAAGGAAAAAGGAAAAGGAAAAAAAATAATTAATTATTATATATATATATATTTTAGGGCGTTACAATAAGTATAGAGAAATGAAAAAGGGGAAAATTATATTAAATGAACCTCAGATGAAGAAGAGAAAGTTATCAGTTGAAGAAAAAGCAAAAGTAAATACATCAAAGAAAATAAAAGTGCAAAAAGGTTTGAAAAGAAGTGTGGAACAAAAAAAAGGTATGTTTATATATATACTTAAATATACAGTTTGATACATACACTGACTTATACTTTTGAATTATTATATTTATAATGTACACAGAAAGTAAAGATGGAAAAGGGGAGTGCAAAAAAGAGGGATGCAAATAATGATTTGAACGAGGTATTTTTGGTCATATATCATATATACTGCAAATTAGGATTTAAAGTTTTATATATAATAAGGCAGCAATAATAACATGTCTTATTATGAATGTTTGCAGGTTGCACCATTAATTCTGAAAAGGAATAAATGGTCTAGATAATAGAAACTTAGTCTATATGCACGTTTAGATGTGATTATGAACATAAAAAGAAAACTGAATAGGGAACGGTTAGACATGTTTAGGAGTTCTCACTTCGAATCTTTTATTGATTTAAAAATAACCAAATTCCAAAGCCAAATGCTATATCATATTATAAGACGACAATGTTGTAAGCCCTCATTCAATTGTCCTACTTATTAATATTTTTGTTTTGGTAATGCTTAGAAAAGAAATTGATAAGTGATGGAAAACTAAGAAAATATCCAAAGTAAGTTTAAGTTGAAGGAGGGGGCATTATGGTCATTCTTTTATCATTATTATCTTCCTTCTTCTTTCTTTTTTTTTTTTTAAAAAAATGAAAAAAATGAAAAGAAGGCAGAAAGAGGGAGAGGACTCACGAAATTTCTCCCCTCACTCTCGAAGATTCTCAAGCTGAAACCTCCTCTCCTTCGCACCGACTTGATGTCGATGCCTTTTTTTGTCGCCGATCGTCGAGCCACTTCCACTTGTCTTCCATTAGCCGTCAAGCCCAACCGTTATCGATTGTTCGTCACGCACCAGCCCTGTTAACGGCTTTTGAACTCCAGCCGCCAGATTCGTTCAGCCACACACCGAACCGCCACTGCCCAGCCATTAAGCACCACGTTGGTTGTTGCTCCGTGTCGTGTTGACCATTGCTAGCCTCACCGAATCTGGAAGTTGAGGTTAGTTTTTGACTGTTTGGTGAGTTTTGTGGGTTTTTTCTTGAAGATTTATACTACCCATTAGCCTTTGGTTACAAATGACTAGTTTCTATTTCATTTTGGTGTTAGATTGAAGAGTAGTGATGTTGTTTAGCTGCTGTCCAGCGAGTTTGATAAGTTTTTTTGTCAAGATTTAGATGATTAGTAAATGTGACCATTTTTAAGTTGTGAAATAGAGTTTTTGGTAAAGATTTGCTTATGTTAGTTGTATGTTTTGAAGAGTTTTGACTGCCCATTAAGTTTCAATTTTGATTTTGCAATACCCATTACATTTTGTTGTTAGATTTGGAGTCTTTGGAGATTTTATCTGCTGTTCAGCAGTTCGAAAGCTTGAAACTAGGCGTTTTGGCACCATGTAGGTAAGTTTCTAAGCTTTTTGGAGCAGGTTGTTGAGTACCCATTTAACTTTAATGATAATATTGAGTAACCCCTGATGTTGGATGCTTAATTTCGAATTTAGAAGGTAGTTGGGGTGTTGTTTGTTGAAGTTAAGGGTATTTTATTAAGTTCTTGGTAAGGTTTGGAATAGTTTTCACAGACCACAGACCATCGATGATTTTTATTTTGATTTGAAGTACACAAGAAGGATTAAAATGTAAGGTCAGATTTTTTTTAAAAATTTAACTCAATTTCTAACAAGTTTCGTGAATAAACCTTGAGCAAATTCTGAGTCCAAGTGAATGATTTTTGAAGTAGAAAACAAGTCACATATTTTTCACGCAATTTCGAGAAACCTTTGGTTTTTTTAATATCTTAGAGTGTACAGATGGAACTAAAAGCCCTATTGGATTTGGTTGAAAATCTTATTCAATCTTATATAACTTCCATGCAGCACTCATTAGTCAATTTTGACTAGAAATATGTTTAAATTTAAGAGGAAAATAGGATGTTGCAGAGAAAATGATTTTAGAGTACTTGTTTTTCGGGGTAATTTTGGAATAATCTAGTGGGAATCTCATTTTTATCTCTTCAAGTAAGTTGTAGAGGGTCTCAAAATAAAGAGTTTGATATAAAGTACATTAATTTTTATTAAGTATTGAAGAAGTTATGGGTAGTTGAAGTTAGCATACTAAAGTTGTAAATTTCTTGAAAAATATAGATTATGACTCTATTTGTTGGGTATAGAATTCATGAACTCTTATATTCTCAAGCATGGCTGAACCCGAATTTATTAATTACGATTTATATGATAACTGGTTTAAAGAATACTCAATCTGTTATTAAACGTGGTTGTTTTGAATGAAAGGTTATTCTTAAAACATGTATTGATCGTTAAGGGTTGAACAATAATTTTATAAAATGTTTTTCTGACCATGTTTGGCTTTTAAACATGAAATATGCAATTCTATGAATGTTGGTGATTTTTCTACGGCTACGTGAATGTGTTTCCATAGCACCACCTATGGTTGTCAGGGGGTTCTGGGGATGAAAGAGGCCGTGGCAGGAGATCCGAGAACTTGAGCCTAGGTGAGGATATGGATGGAGGATTGAGATATGGCTTTGAGCCTAGTTTAACCCAGGGTGGGTGGCTCGATGTGCACATAGGAGCGTAGGAGGGAATGAATGTTCTTACTGTGGTAGGTGCTAAATATGCGTGAGCTCCGTCTAGCCGCGTGTTTCATTTTGGATATGGAACACGTGTGAGCTATTTTGGGTCGTGTATTTAGTATGCTATTATAGTTGGATTGGATGGATATTACTATGGTAGGTGCTAAGTATGTGTGAGCTCTGTTTGGCTGTGTGTTTTCTTGTGGATATGGATCACGTGTGAGCTATTCCGGGTCGTGTATTTAGTATGCTATCATGGTCGGATTGGATGGAGGTTACTATCGTGTCGGATAACTGGATTGAATTGTGGACCATTACCACTGGTTAACATGGACAAACTAAAGGGTAAATTTTTAGGAAAATATTTTAGAAATGAGGATAGTATACCGAGGTCAAGGTTGACATACATTTTCTATGACTAAAAAAAAGTAAAAGATGAAGACAAAGTGGGGATGACAAAAATGTACTTCCTAGAAAATTTACTACTAAGAAAACAAATAACAACTGGATAGATATTGAGCACATAAAATTAGTTTATGATGAAATTCAATTTGACGCTTATCCATGGGGAAGAATAGGGTATTATGTTATGATAGATTTAATCAAAAAGTCTATCAAAAACCCTTCAGCCCTAGTAGTTGGAATTGCTGGATTTGCCTATGCACTTTTGGTTTGGGCGTTTGAATGTACCACTCTTGACTGGACCTTCCATGTTCTGTGCTAAATGAGTTGATGATAGAAATTTGTGCATGCTAAACTAGATTGTGGACAGTCACCCAGAGTGGAAGGAATTGACTGAAATGATCAGGTAATGCATTAAGATTATGTAAATTGTAAAAAATTTAAATTAACTTTGTATATATCCAATATACCCAAATATACTTATGTTTAATACGTTTTAAATTTCTACAACAGTTTGTATTCAAGGGTTTGTTTCCTGATGAAGATTTCACGGAAGGAAGTATGTTCTATGGTACTAAAACAAGACATTTCGAAAAAGGAGAATGCTTTAAAGAATCTAAGAATATTAACACTCAGATTCCTGAGTATTTTCTAAAATTTCAAGAAATGATGATCGCAAACAATGAAGAATTAAACAATAAGCTGGACAAATTGATTGGGGAAGTTGAAGAGATTAAAAAAATTATGACTAATAAGAGTAGTTCACTGTTGAAGAAGAAAATTTGAAAGATAGGGATGAGGACCGTGATGGAGGGAATGGTCAAAGAGATATTGGATTGAACGATGAAGAAGATGATAATACGATAAATATTAATAAGGATGAAGAAGATGACAAAACTAAAATAAGAAATAATGACAATGAAGTTGCAAAGGTATGTTGTTATCATTAGTATATGTAAAGTTATTTATTTGAAACACATATGTAAATGTATATATATACTATTGCGTACATATTCATGATTAACAGGATGAACAAAATGAGTGCTTGGATGACATGGTCTACATTACAGTTGTACACAGAGAAATAAAATAAATAAATAAATAAAGCCCTAAAAATGAAGGTAATTACTTTTGTTACATCGTATATGTATTAGTTATTTATAAATTGAAACATAGTAAAACAAGTCTTGCATTTATGTTTAAAATGATTGATGTAGACAAAGAAAGTGGAAAAAAAATATAATGAGCAAAGAGGAGTTGGGAAAAATAATACAATAAAAGTATGTATAAGATAAATGTTTTAAATATATCACATAATATATTTTATATACCATGATAAGATTGAAATGAATAATCAAGCAAGAGAAAAAGAAATTTTTGCTTATAAGCAAGCTATGAGGAGGAGCCTAAGGAGAGTAAATCAATGGTAAAAAATATTGAGATCACAAATCACAACGAAATTTGGATCCACAAAACCAAAGAAGGAAAAATTAGAGATCAGTAGTCAAAAGTTCGAAGGGCCAAGTTTCAAATTGTTATAATAAGGACTTTAGGAATTTGAAGTTGAATAGGATAGATTTAATGTTGAAGGTTATGTGTTGAAGTAAAACTTTAATTTCTGTATTAATTTTAATTTACTTTAGGTTATGATTAATTGTTATGTTGTTAGTATTACCGAAACACTGAAACGTTAAATGCGTATATTGTTTATATGATACAATATATTATAGTATGGTGTTCATTGTTCCTTGAAATTTATGAGATACTGTTTGAATGAAGATAAAATGTTCACTATACTTCTTATAAGTATATTTTGAATAAGGTGTACATTACAGACATAAATGTTTTTTTATCATTAATGTTCTATTTCACGAGTTCCATTTTTAGTGATGGTGTGTATTTTAGATTTATAGCAATGTTATTTATGTTAACAGGAACACGATCGTCTACATTGACGATGTCTTGGTATTCTCCAGCTCAGTTGATCAGCACTTCAAGCATCTGCAAGTGTTCCTCAATGTCATCAAGTCCAATGGTCTTGTGGTATCCCAACCAAAGATCAAGTTGTTTCAAACAAGGATCAGATTTCTTGGCTACGACATCAACCAAGGAATCATCAAGCCCATCCAACGGTCTCTGGAATTCGTGGACAAATTCCCAGACGTACTACAAGACAAAACGCAGCTACAGCATTTTTTGGGGTGTGTCAATTACATCGGTGATTTCATCCGCAATCTCCGCTCAATCTGTCTGCCTCTCTACGACAGACTGAAAAAGTCTCCAAAGCCGTGGACAGACGAGCATACTCGAGCAGTCCGATCAATCAAATCGTTGGCCAAAAGCATCCCATGCTTATCCTTGGTGGATGAACAGGCCAATCTCATCATTGACACCGATGCCTCCGATATCGGTTACGGCGGCATTCTCAAGCAGGATCTTAACGGCAACACCTCTGTTGTCCGTTACCATTCCGGAGTCTGGAATAGTGCACAGAAGAACTATTCCACCGTCAAGAAGGAAGTACTAGCAATAGTACTTAACGTCCAGAAGTTCCAAGGCGACCTTATCAACAAGGAGTTCGTCATCAGGACTGATTCAAAGGCGTCAAAGTTTATCTTCGAGAATGACGTCAAGAATCTTATCTCCAAGCAGATCTTTGCCAGGTGGCAAGCGATCTTGTCGTGTTTCGACTTCAAAATTGTGCCTATAAAAGACAGTGAGAATTCATTAGCTGATTATCTCTCAATTGAACATCTCTTGACGAAAGCCTCTTCAGCCCTGAATCCTCTCCTCCAATCTCTCGATGCAGCCTCCTCTCGGCCGGCAACGGCCACCGCCGCGACCACCGCAGCAGCAACAGAATAGTCCTCAAGGCTATTCTCTTCAATCAGTAGCTTCCTCCTCAGGAACTACTCCTCCTTCTAAGGGAAATCAACCCTTAAGTCAATCATCTGCACCAACTCCGATGAGTGCAGACAACTATGCCATGGACTTGCAGTTCGAGCAAGTATCCAGACGCCGTCAAGGTTCCTCTCCAAGGACTTTGACTATTCAAACAGACCCTTCTGGTCTTCCTCCTATTCCATCAACCACGTTGTTACGCCCTACTGGTGTTTCAACTCCAAACAAGCGAGCTGCTTCTCCAGCCGCTTCTTCCTCAAGATCTCCAATTTCAAGGAATCCTTCCTCGTTCTCTCAAATAGTCAGGCCTAGGGTCTTCCAACCTAGACCTCCAATTCAAGGTTATTTCACCAAGACTACAATGGTGGACTTAACCATTGAAACAGAATTCGATGGACCTTCTGTCCAAGAAGTCTGTAATCAAATATTTCCTCTTGGTTTCCACTTCCTGCTAGAGGATCTGTCCAAATCCAGGACTTTCTATGAGTATATTTTAGTAGACTCTAAATCTGCTGAGATTACTCATATTCCAGACCGAAATGATCCCTCAAGGATCATTTACTCAAAACTGAGAATCTTCCGAGTTCTCACACCATCCTCTTGGAAACAGGGGATGTTCGTCGGAAGAAAGTTCTCACGTCCTTTCAAACCTCCTTCTTACAACTACCGTGACTATACCAAGGCATGGTATTTCGTATTTTGGCTTCAACCCTTCAACCATTCTTGGTTCGTGACTTTTTGTAAGCAAGCTTACAAAATGCACTTCCCGAACTGGTTTCAAAACTGGTGGATGTATTTTGGACTTTCCGAGGAAATCTTCCCCGTTGAAGTTCAACGTTCATACCATCTGTTCCAACAAAGTATCTATTCGTCTCCCCTTTCCAAGACGTTTAGGTTCGCTTTGTATTTCCAAATACCCTGGATCTTTTGCTGGAATTTCCAGCTAGGACCCTCAGGGAACTTCAAAGCTCTTAGCAAATCGCTAAGAATCAAATGGTGGGAAAAGTTTGATTTCTCCCATCTCGACGTCAACAAGATGAAAGATTGGTTCAAGGCCAATGTTCATCTCCAAGACATGACGCGACAAGAAGATGAAAGCTTCCTCCTTGCCAAGAACACCATCATGTCTTCCCTAGCCGGAGACGGAACTCAAGCCGATTTCAACTCCGTGGTCAATACAGTAGCTGAGCATCTTCTGGACACAGAAGACAACGAAGATGAAACAGCCTCTCAATCTTCGGTCAACGATGACATCGACACCTTCGATCCTTACGAAGGTTACGACATCAATGACCCAAATTTGGACACTCAACCGTATTAGTCCAAATTCCTCAAGTGTTTGATTTAGTTATCTTAAGTGTTTTTAGTTATTTTTAGTTTTTAATTATTGTAAATTTTCATGTAAATTAATTTGTTTAATTTTCTTGTATTTATTTTGATAAGATCATTGTATTCCGATCTTAACCTTGTTTTATCAGTCTGCTAAATTTCTGGATTCCAATGAAGATCAGTTGAAAGAGAAGATCCCATGACGGAGATGGCATACTTCCGATGAGGATTCACCATCCTCTGGCGGCGAGAGTAGCTTAAAGGACTGACTCTGTGCATGAGAGGATTCCAAATATCTCATTAGGCTGAATTCATGTTCCTAGGGCGGGTGCCTATGGGGTGGCAGCAATGGCGGGGTAGCCGAGGTAAGTCCACTTAACAGCTAGGCCAATTAGTACCAAAAGAACATGAAGAATGCCTATACGATTGATATAAGGGGAATCAACAGTCCCAGCCAGATCAGAAGACAGCAGGGTGACGTCATTCTCTTCTCCAACAAATGATCCAAAGAAAGAATCCGAGGTAGCAGACATATCCAAACTATTTTACCGCTTTCATTTAATTTCCGCTGTATTTTAGTATTTTAGTATTTTACCTTTCCTGTTTTCGATAAGAACAAGTGGGGGTCCTGTCCCACCAATCTTATCTTTTAATTACTACAAGCAAAGACTTTTCAGAAAACGCCAAACAGGGGTCCTGTCCTGTCGGCCATTCTGAATAGTTTAATGTAATTATTGTTGGTTACACTGTGTAGACAATAATGGAATTAATAATTGGACCCCACGGTGCAATTATTGATTTGCATTATAAAGAGTAGTGCATCCGACCTTCAATGGAAAGGCGTCAAAGTTTATCTTCGAGAATGACGTCAAGAATCTTATCTCCAAGCAGATCTTTGCCAGGTGGCAAGCGATCTTGTCGTGTTTCGACTTCAAAATTGTGCCTATAAAAGGCAGTGAGAATTCATTAGCTGATTATCTCCCAAGAGAACATCTCTTGACGAAAGCCTCTTCAGCCCTAAATCAGTAGCTTCCTCCTCAGGAACTACTCCCACCAGATCTGGGATGGAAGGATGATGTTCTAAGTTCTTTTCTGGTAAGTAACGAGCGAATCAGAAACGAAGCGCTCGTCAAGGACTGATCTGCTTGGAGATAAGATTCTTGACGTCATTCTCGAAGATAAACTTTGACGCCTTTGAATCAGTCCTGATGACGAACAAGAGGAAATATTTGATTACAGACTTCTTGGACAGAAGGTCAATCGAATTCTGTTTCAATGGTTAAGTCCACCATTGTAGTCTTGGTGAAATAACCTTGAATTGGAGGTCTAGGTTGGAAGACCCTAGGCCTGACTATTTGAGAGAACGAGGAAGGATTCCTCGAAATTGGAGATCTTGAGGAAGAAGCGGCTGGAGAAGCAGCTCGCATCCTTCCACCCCCGGATTCAGAAGGGAGACTACAAATATTTCCTCTTGGTTTCCACTTCCTGCCAGAGGATCTGTCCAAATCCAGGATAGCTTTCAGATGGGATCCTTGGTCAGATCTGCCCACTGGAGGGTCTTGGGAATGGTTATGGAAGATTTTTCGAGATTAACTTCCATAAGCATGGTATAGCCTTTGGGAGAGATTCCTAAGGCTTTAGGAGAAAGGTTGGTATGCATCAGCTTGAAGTAGATGGTTTGGGAGAAATCTACCGATGCTCTGATTGACTCTGATCTTCTTAGACGATTAGGGAGAGAGGCTTCTGACCTTGCAACGGATGAAGTGCTGGGTCGGCTGCTCATGATTTCACTGATCCTTGAGTATGAAGGTCCAGTGCTGAAGCCGGGTGACGTCAACCAAGGAATCATCAAGCCCATCCATTAAAAGTAATATGAATAAGGAAATAATTTAAATATAATTTCGAATATCATATATATTTAATAAGGATGATAAGGTTAGTGTTAGTCCAAAAATTATAATTCGAAAATAAATTTTAGTTGAGATTTCTGATTTAGTTATTTTCTAAATCTTTCATTTCTCAAGTATGGGCAAGAGCCCAAATAAAATAGGCCCAGTAAAGGTTGACGGATCTGACCAAGCGGA
This sequence comes from Cucumis hystrix, assembly GCA_025688845.1. Classification (NCBI taxonomy): domain Eukaryota; kingdom Viridiplantae; phylum Streptophyta; class Magnoliopsida; order Cucurbitales; family Cucurbitaceae; genus Cucumis; species Cucumis hystrix. Next base: position 10,417,978 of record CM046892.1, on the reverse strand, counting down.
TTACCTTCCCTCATCGTCGTCGTTGGCCAGCAGAGGTCCAAAGCAGCACCGATCATGGTGTCTGATATGTTACTTGCGACAGCTACGTCTAACCAACGAACCATCTTCAATTTCAATCCAATGCCTTGATTTTTTTTCACCATCACCACCACCAGCGGCAAATGGGTTCCGCTTATCGTGATCGGACGTCGGAATTTCGTTCACTATTGGAGACGCTGAAGAAGATTGGCGGAGCCACATCCGCCATCAATCAAGCTCAAAATGAACCATCGGCGTCTACGCCCTCCGGGTCCCCGGCCTTTGCACGATCAGAATTCAGCAAAAAGGCCTCCCGCATCGGATTAGGAATCCAAGATACCTCTCAGAAAATTGTGAGGCTCGCTCAGTGTACGCATTTTTCGTTACCCTTCTCAAAGCTATGATTCTATTTTACTCCCTTTTGCTGCCTGTGTTAACTGGTTCAACAATGGATGGTTTTTCGGGTTGATTTTTGTGTAATTTAGCAATTGGGGTTTTGTGAAATTGTTTCAATACTTGATGATCCTCCATTAGTGGTGGTATATTTTTTGTAAGTTTGGCAATCTGCATCCTGCTGTCTATTATGAATATCTAAACTCGATTTCTTTGCAATTTGAACTTTGTTTTTTCTGAGCAAGATGCTGCAAACGAAAGCTAGTTACATGAAACGCTTAGACCCATGTAGTTAATTAATGATAGTTATCTATGCCTTGCAATGAATGTACATGTACTAATGTATTAAACCATTAGTTTATTTACGAATCAGGAGGACAAAGCTTTGAATCAGCAAATGCTTTGTAATTTGATTTTCTAATGGGAATACCTTCCGCACAATTTATTTCTGCAATAACTAGTTTATGTATTAAAGAAAAGGGAATAACACTCAACATTACACTGATTTTCACATATTTTTTGAGTTTTGCCTCCTCCTATTATTTAGTTGAAGTGTACTGGTTGAAATAATCATTGGTTACTTGCTACGAAGTACTTGCAACTAACGAGGGCCCTTTTCTTATCCTTCTGAACTTTGCAGTGGCGAAAAGATCATCAATGTTTGATGACCCAATCAGGGAAATACAGGAAATGACTGCTTTGATTAAGAATGATATTACATCCTTGAACGTAGCTATCACAGACTTGCAAACCATCCATAACATGGAGACAACAGAGGGGAATTCTTCAGAGGATAGAGTGGTTCATTCAACAGCTGTCTGTGATGATCTGAAGAGCAGACTTATGGGAGCTACAAAACAGCTACAAGATGTGCTAACCACAAGAACAGAGGTTTGTCTGAAACATATCGGTATAACATATTGATATAACATATCCCACACTTACTCAACTTTGGCTTCCTAAATATTTAAACTTATTTGTCTATGTTCTAATTACAATTTTTAATAACAGAATATCAAGGCCAATGAGAGCCGGAGGCAAATATTTTCTGCAAATGCATCTAGGGAAAGTCCTTTTCAAAATCAAGCCAAAGCTGTAACACAACCTCCACCTTGGTCAAGCAATACATCTGGAAGTGCCCAATCATCACTGTGAGTATTTATTTAAGTGGCATGCAAATATTGATTCTAATCCTAAAGAGAGGACACTTTTCTTTTTTTCTTTTTCCGATAACTTAGTTGCTTTCGACTTTTATTCTTATTAGGTTGTCATCAAATGGAGCTCAAGTTGGGGGTCAATTGAGGTTTGTTTCATGCTATTAGCAATGCCCTGTGTTCTTCTTGTTCTTGAAGAGATGAAAAGTTGTGCTTCTGAAGGATAGAAATAGTGCTTATAATGGCCATGGTTTAAGCAGAGTCAGATCTTTTATCTGTTTGCTTTGCTCGTACATGGCAAACTCATACATTGTTGGAAATGGTATTTCATAGTCATATATCCATTAAGTTGGTGTTCTTTTTATTTATACATGATTCTTCCTAACAACTTCTAGGAAAGTTTCATAATTGGCTTCTTACCAATATAATGGAGGCGAGGGATTCCATCATGTTATTGTGTCTAAATATGCTTGCTATCCTAATCTACATACCACTCATAGACATGTTCTTCAAATAGTTTTTGTTGCATGTTGTCGATACCATTTTTCATGAACGTCATTTTTAACCTTTTGAACTTTGTTAATCCTGTTGGTTAGTTGCTTTTTGAAGACTGGATCTGGTTTCTTAGTTAATTTTTATAATTAAAATAGTACGATAGAGTGAGCTTGTCCATAACTATTTGTATTGTGCCTTGTTAAGTCAGACGAAGGTTAGCTGTGGAGAACATGAACACCCCATCACAGCAAATGGAGATGTCGATGTTACAGCAGGTGGTTCCTAGGCAGGAAAATTATTCACAAAGTCGTGCAGTTGCTCTCCATAATGTGGAATCCACCATATCAGAACTCAGTGGAATTTTTTCACATCTTGCCACAATGGTAGCTCATCAAGGAGAACTTGCTATCAGGTAATATGTCCTTGCTAAGCTGTTTCTTGTTAAGAAAACAAAAAATGAACATTTCTCTGCTTGCTTGGGTTTCAATCTTTGTACTCAACACCCTTTACCTTATTCACATCATCAACTACTTCTCGTTCTTATGCTATTCTTCAAATTGTGCTTGCAAAACCCAACTCAAACTTCCATCCTCTGAATTAAGTTTGGTTATTGGTTCATCATCAGGATTGATGACAATATGGACGAATCATTGGCAAATGTAGATGGCGCTCGGAGTGCTCTTTTAAGGCATCTTAGCCAGATATCATCAAATAGATGGCTTCTCATAAAAATATTTGCCATTTTAATTATTTTCTTGATGGTCTTTATTTTCTTGGCATAAACTTCCAGCTCCCAAACGTTACTTTTAAATTTTTTGCTGACGATATTGTATGGCTTTGTCAATGTCCATCGGTTGTTTACACTTATCTGATATTGCTGTAACTTGTCCCCTCCCCCTCTGGATTCATGGATCTTCCTTTTCATCTTGGGGTTCCATTAAGTTTTATCATGTACACGAATGCAACAAATTGCTTATATTTTTACAGAAAGAAGCATATATACTGTATTGTGAGAATCTCAAATTCATTAAATCCGAATTCTCCTTGCTCTACTATGTTAGAATCGTGTTTGATATCTTGAGAAACATAATTCTGAGGCATGCATATTCTAAAGCAATGCAATCTCTGCTTACGTGCTGAACAATGCAAGGAAATGAAATTCTTTGGAAGTCAAAAGTGTTCAATTGATCTTAGACCACCTATCTTTTCCTGATAGATTTAGATAATAGATGGAGCATGAACTAAAATGTTTTCGAGCTACAAAGATCGCAGTTTTAAGCAGGATATGGTAGGAAAAGGAAGATTAGGAAGCTTGATTTGAATATAAAGTTGTGCGAAAGTCTTCATTGTGTTTGTAATGCTGCCATATTGAATTGATATAACATATCTCTATAGTACAAGTTTGAGCAGAAATCTCTCATCTTTTAAATTTGCTGCAAGGATCTGAATGATTTTGGGCTACTTTGTTGATAGATTTTATCTAAACTTTGCATTATAATGTTGTAACTTGTACAATGATAGCACTACAATTCACTTCGAAGCTTTTTGATGACAGCACTTCATTCACTTCGAACTTTTTGATAATAGCACCCTGGATTTTCTTGAAAGGAGAAAAATAAAAATGTGATCTTTAAATGTTGGGTTTTGTTTTGTTTTTAAAATATATTTTAAAATTTAGGGATTTAAATCATTAAACTTTTACAAGAATATTTTTATTGTTTTTACTATATCCACGTTCCGAAATTAAAATTTCAAACATACATATTTATAGACTATTTTAGAGTATAATATGTATAATATGATATTTTATAAATCACATAATATAGTAACATAATAGTTATACCTAAGTTATAACATAAATTGAGCAATAATAGTTCAGATTCAAGCACATGTTTAGTTGTGATGACTACACAACTATTTATTATTTAAAATGCATTACGAGCAATTTTTGAAATCTTCCTCTATAAATCTACTACTAAATAATAAATACATATTAAAAAAATATTGAAACATAAATCTGTTTTTTTTTTTAATAAACACTCTTTTCAAATCACTAACCGTGGGATTGTACTATTTTTATATGATGGGGTGTGGTTTCAAATGCTCTTAAGTGTATGATAATGTAAATATAAAATTAAACAAAGTTATGATATAATATTTTTGGAGTATAAATACTAAACACACAACTTCTAAAGCTAATTAAAAAAGACAACTGTGCTCAAGTTTAAAAACATCAAACTCATAAATCATAATATATACAGATTTAATTAAAACCAAATTTGAAGTAAAGAGAATGCTCCCAAAGTGGGATATTTTGGGGAGATGAGTAAATTAAATTTGGATGAAGAATGAAAGGCATATGAAATGGCCGACACGGATTAAAAATTTCAAGTCTTGAAAACCATAATGGAACTACAAAAGAGAAGTGGAAGATGACCAATAGGGAAAAGACTGCTACTAATAACAACAATAATATAATATTAATGGATTAAATTTTGTCACACTAACTCATTCATTCATGATTATTCACACTATATCCTTTTATTTCAACTCTGGTCTAACCCAAATTCTTCACTCATTTACTCATATTTGCAATTCAAAAGGAAGAATGACTGAGTTGATTGATAGTGTAATTTAAGGGAGTGAAAATACACTTATGGGAAGTGTTGGTATACCCCTAAACCCTCAACGTATTTGAAACCTATTTAGATTATAAATTCAACATGTTTAGTTATTTGTGGTTATTTATGATCACGACAGTTTAGAAAACTGCACTATATAAACTCTTTAAATCTAATGTCGCCGTTTATATCATGAAAAACATTTCTCTTTAACTAGTATTGTTCTTTCTATGTCAGTGAATATATCTAACATATTGTTAGTAAACCACTTATATATTTATTTGTCGATTTGATCATAACAATAAGCATTATAATGGTATCAAATTTAAGGAGTAAATATCCATCAAATTCATCTTTTAAATTTAATCATCCATCAAATAAACTTATCTGTTTTTAAAATATTCTTTTATTTTGGTATCATAGCTCAATTGTCATCCAACTTTATTGTCTTAAAAATATATATTTTTTAAAAATTTTCTTTCAAATGTTTTTATTTATTCACATATCTTGGCTGAAAAATGTTTGTGGAAGGTCCTACACCAAGACTAGCATGATCTAGCATGTGTACTGCTCCAAACAATTGGAATATGCAATCAATTGGATGTGATTAGAAAGGCTTAACCTGTAGTCTAGGATGAGTGGCAAACGGAGAAATCCGTGTCAAATAAATTTTTGAAAATACAGTACACCAAATACTAGTCCTAGTGGTAAGTCCGAGTTGAATTCAGGGAGCACACTAATTTCTAAAACAAAATAATTTCCAACAAAAGTAGGGGGGGGGGGTTGAGGTTGATTTTGATTGCAAGAAAGCTAAAATGCATAAAACGAAAGTGAATTGTAATTAAATTAAATGAATAAAACATCTTAGCATGGGTCTAAACAGAACTTCCTATTTCAATTTGTTCGATCACGGCATCACTAGATCCAATGTTAAATATCAACCAATTTGATTAGAAATGGTAACCAAATTGTCCTAAGCAACTAACTAAAGTTAATTGAACCGATGACACATACAAAATTCAATTAATTATACTAATCGTATTAAGATCTAGGGAAAGTTGGACGAACAATTAGTGGTTCAATCGTCTTGCTAATTATTCTATCGATTTGATCCAAGGTTGGTTACATCAATACTCTTCTACTTAAAAATTTGTAATCTAACTCAACCATTTGTTTTAAGAAAAATAAATAATCTAGTGTCATGATATTGTATATTAATTCAAGCAATAAACTTATATCCATAAGTGTCCAAAAATATGTTTTACTAAAAATTAAAACAAACTCAAGTCATTAAATACATCAAATATAGTTTAAAAGCTCACAAACAAAGAAATATGAAAATAATCATAACGACCCAGGCTAGAAAAGAGTATCTTGGCCTCTCATTCACATGTCGGGTGATGAGGAAGTGTTTGGAAGCAAAATCAAATTGAAAGAGCTTAGAAAATAAAGAGAAAACAACGGTGAGGTAACACAAATCCAAGATAATTTGACATGGTGGCGTAAATTTGGTTTTTTTAAAAGTGTGACGGCGCAGCGGTGCTAGGGACAATGACGTGGCATTGACAAGTCTTTGTGCCCGTGTCAAGTTCGGAGTGTTGCAACGCTCTAAGGCAGCACCATGGGGCTATAGACTTTACACATAATCTAACCATTATGTTCTATAGTGCTGCACATAGTGTCGTGGGGCACCGCAAGACTGCAAGACAGAAGCTAATAAGTACCGAATCGACAACAACAACTCTGCATTTACCTTTAAATTGTTCAAAACCTAAATTAGCCAATTAAAAACTTAAAATCACACAACAAGCTCGAATTAAGTGGAATATGATTGCATATTTACAAAGGTATCAATGGGAATGAAAAAGCTACGTTTTTTGTTGATTATTGCCTAATTTTAAGAAATGATAGTGTATTTCACAACACACCAATAGTGACACCACAAATCTTGATTGAGACCTGCAAAAGAGTTTACATCACCATTGTTATGTAATCGACAAATAAAGAGTACAAAAAATGTAAAATAAAGAAGATTCAATACATGGATTTATGTGGTTCACTAACAATGTGTTAGCTACATTCACGAAACAGAGAAAATAATTTATTAGAGAGAATATTATAGAATACCATAATGATGGTGGTTGTAGGGTTAGTGATCAAAGCTTTTATACACTGTACTTCTCTATACTTGATCAACGAGACCACATACTTAGTCGTTTTGAAGTGTTGTGTAGCAGGTCAAAAGGCATTCCCACAAGTGTAATGTCTAGTAGAGTACACTTTGATGCCTAAGTTTAGTACATGAACATGTAGTTGGAATGAAAACATGACATATTGCTACCCATTGAAGTGGTGGAATGAGACTATTCATGAAGTCTATGGTCAGACATAGTGGTGGATTCAAAAAATTTATTGACAGAGGGCTTTATAGTTCAGTCAAAATAATTTATAAGTGAGTGGTTCTAAATCAAGAAGATATTGACATATAACAACGTAAACAACCCAAAATTTTTACTTAAATCCATACATTATTTCAAAAATTAATAAAATAGGTATAAAACAAATGAACTAATACAAAAAAATAAGAATGATTTGAAATATGAAAACCAAATGCTTAAAAATAAAATAACAAACTTGAAAAGTGAAGAAAATAAATTACAAAACTTACCTCATAAATTAGGAGATAAAATTGAAGAAGAAGCCAAGAAGAAGTTGAAGAAGAAATTTTTAAAACTAAAACAAAAGATAAGAATGATTTTAAATATTAAAATGAATAAATAAAATAACACTTAAAAAGAAAAAAAGAAAAATAAAAACTTACCTCACAAGCTATAAGAAGATGTTGAAGAACAAGCAAAAAATTAGGTGGGGAAGAATGTATAATTATTATTTCTTGGAAGGAAATTGGAGTGTTGTAATTTGGGGAAAAAAATAAAAATATATAAAATTAAATTACATAGGTAAGATTTTGAATATGGGTTAGAAGAAGTTAGACAAACTGTAACACTCCGAATTTCTTAAGGTATTTAATCTTAATCAAATTATGTTATTTACCAACTTTTTAATAAATTTTGGGTGTTAATATACTTTTTATGTAGAAGATAAGTGGATTTGTTGGAAAAAGAAAAGAATTGAGTATCTAATTAAGTAATTAGTGATAATAATAGTTACTACAATTTGTTTCTATTATTATTTTATTTAATTGTTATTATATTTTCTTAATAATTTTTTTTTTTTTAAAAATTGAATCTTCTTCTTCATCCTTCACGCGTGAAACCCCCCCCCCCCCCCCCCCCCCCTCTTCCTCTTTCACTTTCCTTCTCCCTCTTTCCGTAACCTACCAAGGTGAAGCCGCGTCGTTGTTCCTACTACCGACGACTGCCCTTGCCTCACTGTCTCGTCCTTCGTGAAGCTACCGGTCATTCGCGAAGCAACCCCTCCCGTCGCGCCGTGTTTTTCCCTTCCGTCGTCGGTTTCTGTCAAGGTTTTCGTCCGACCAAGCAACCCTTAGACTCGAGCCGCATCAGTCTTCGTGCGTGAAGCAGCCGCGCGTGCTTTCCTTCCAGCCGTGTGTTGAGCCGACGTTGTGAGCCTCCACACCCATATGCGACGCCCAGCTGTCCCCGACCGAGCTGCTCATTTTTGTTCGAACCATTCCTCGTTGCTCTAATTTTCATACGTCGATTCTTCCTATTCGGAACCACTGCCACTGCATTATTGTAAGATTATTTGGTAGTAAGAAAAAAAAAGTTGTGAAATTTTGTAGATTTTTCCATAGCTATCATAGGTGTGGTTCTTGGGATTAAATGTTGAAATTGTTCATTGATTCTTGAAGGCATTGAAGGCAGCGCTTGAGTTCCTTGGGTTCACAACAAATATTGGATTTAGTTGGAGCTCGTTTCGCTAATAGTGGGTTAAGTGTGGATAATCACATTGGATTGGTTTTTAAGTGGGTGATGTGTTGGATAACATATTGAGTACATATCTTGATGGTTAGGTTGTTGTTCGTGGACCTTAGTGTGGTTAAGGAGCTTACCTAACTTTAAGGTAAGGGATTTTCTACTACTGGACTCACCCAAAAGTTTTGAATTGTGCTGACTGTATATTTATTGCTGGTTGAGTAGAGATGTCGAAACGATATATATATACATGGAATGACGTAGACTTGCTGTTGAATGCATATTGTGATTGTCTGGAATTATAATTATACATGGATTAACGTAGACTTGCTGTTGAATGCATGTTGTGATTGTCTGGAATTATAATTATACATGGATTGACGTAGACTTGCTGTTGAATGCATGTTGTGATTGTCTTGGAATATATGTATATATGGATGTAGATAGGACGACAAATTGTAGGTTGTGTTTATAAGAGATGTAGACAAGAACTTGTGGTTATTGTTGGATTGAGTGTAGGTTATACTAAAGGGTGGCTGTGTACTGGTGAACTGAGGGGTGTTATGACTATATAGTTTGATTGACTGATGTATTGTTATGTTACTGACTGACTTTGGGCTAAAATGCAATAAGTTGACTGTTAGGGTGTTAAGTGAAGAGATTATGTGTTGAGGTAATTTGACTGTATTATGATTGACTGATAAGATGTTTAGAATGGATTGAGGGGAAAACTGTTAGTTTCTACTGGGATGTGTGCCTTGCAAGTGTCCTACGGGATCACCACTTATTGTGCATCCTTCGGGAGTATTAGAGTGAAAGGTGTTTCTGCAGAACACTAGACTGATATGTGCGTCCTTCGGGGCGTTAGACTGATAATGTGTCCTTCGGGATCACAAGACTGTGACTGTGCAGGGTACCCCATTAGAAAGTTAATCGTAAATTTTTCCCCTAACGGGACCAGTAGTGGGTCTCTTACTGGGTATGTTTATACTCACCCTTTTATGTTTAACTTTTCAGGCAAAGTAACTCGAGGGGCAGACCGACGAGGGACAAGAAGGAGCTGTGAATGAAATGTCTTTTAAACTACTTCCGCCGATGGTTTTAAATATATTGTAAAATTTTTATTTGTGACTGAACTGAGCTTTAAAATTTTATTCGTTTGAAACAGGGCCCGAATAAAGTTTTTTTTTATATATTTTCTTATTATTTTAACTAAAGTTTACTATGTTTTGTGTCAATCAAGTTGTCTTGTCAATGTTAATGGTTTCGACTTAGTTAGAAAAGTTGGGTCGTTACACAAATAAAGTAACCACTAAACTACCTACAAATTTAAAAAGTTAAATAGTTTTTCTTTATATATATTATGTAAAGACAATAAAGTTGAGGGGCTCAGTCCCCGACAAGAGAGGATTTATTAAGAGGTCAGAGGCACGTGCCATTATCACATTATCGGTTTTTGTATTTTAGTATTATTTTGAAATGAGATTACAATATATATTAAATAATGATTTAATTTAATTAACTTTTAGTTTTGGTGTAGTGGTTTTGCCTCCATTACAAAACCACCGGGTTAAGAATTCAATTTTTACCTACTACAACTATTTTTACGAAATAGTTTTTACTATTTACATTACTTATGTATATATTTATTTTATTTAATTTCAGACCCAACAATTTACATTATATATATATATATATATTTATTTATTTATTTTATTTAATCTCAGAATTAAAGGCTATAAGATAATTTTGCATGATTTCAATAATTTTATTTCTCCAAAAACTTCAGATGTCAATTTTATTGACAAATTAAAAAAATGTTATAAAAATAATTTTTAAAAAAGAAGAACAAAATCTAAGATAAAACCCTAACTTATTTTCTAGCCATTGTTTATTATCTAACAAATATTTAGAAAAAAAAGCAATAAAATCGATGATGTAAATTTTCATTCTTTAAACAATATTTTATGAAAAAGTTATTATTCTTTTTATTTTATTTCCTTTTTTTTTGTGCAATTTTTAAATTCACATTTACATTACAAAAAATCATGTGAAAATTCTTAGTCTTTTCCTTATTGCTGCAAAGGTAGTAAATGTTATTGGTGCATTAGTGAAATGTCTAGATATTTTTTAAAACATTTTTTAGTGTGTTTATTATATAGTTCCGTTGTTCCTGTATAAAATTCTGGATCCGCCACTGCTCGAGTCTATACCAAATCCATGTTGTTGGTCAAAATTGTTGGGTTTTGGTTAGTGAGTTTGACTCAACCATTCTCATTCTAGTGAAACTGAGGAATTTGGCTAGACCAACACGATGTGAGGTCACATCTTTCCATTGTGGGGCACATGGATTCTAGTTGGATCTGTACATGCCCACGAGTCTGAATATATATCTCAAACACACCTCTAGATACACTTAAATTATCAATTAAGGACTAAAACACATAATTTGATGGGTGAGAATAAATTTAATAATTCTATTTTCTCTTTCAACATTGGCATTCTCACTCATAAGTGTGCATGACGTGGGTATAAGTAATAAAGCACAATATATCACTAGGTTTGATTATATCAAAGTGCTAATAATGATCGTGGCACAGTATAGAACACAAACTCAAATTTGGTGTACTAAAAGAATTGAAGGTGCTCTCTATCTATAATGGATATGCATGACTGAATTTCTTTTTCTTTCTCAAAAAGTCATTCAACATTTCGTCGCAAAAATAAATTTGCATTTGACATTGAGACGCAAAACTAATTTTTCTATGATATATTTGATTTTTAGCACCACATTGCACGTTATTGTCTACTTCAAATTTCTACATGTAGTCATTAAATTTAGTCTAACTTTTTCTTTTATGGGAGAGGTTGATTCTCACATTAAAAAATTAGAGAACACTTTATATAAAATAGATGAGCTACTCCTATCATTATCAATTTATTTTGAGATAAAATCTCTTACTATCAAATTTAAATCAAAGCCCATTAAATCCAAGCGGGTATTTGGTCCAGAGATAGGTGACTCCAAAGAAGTATCATCCTCGATTATGTTCCTATCTTGATAAAAGAGTCTAAATTGATTCACTTATTATTTAAAATTTTAATTAAATAATTATATTTTTTACAAAATATTTTTTGAACTAAGTTTGAAGGAGGGGTTAATAGATACACCTATAAAAGATCATGATCTAAACTGGTACAGTTATTAGTTAAATGTTTAAATTCATACAAAATCTCCAAAATTTAAGGATCTATACATTGATAATTTTTCTAATATATACTATCATGTACCTTTAACTTACCATCTTTAAATATTAAAGACATATTTGAGAGTGATTCTAAAATACTTAAAAAGTTTTAACATTCTAAAAACTATTCCAAAACATATTGCTCTTAATCATTCAAAATGAATTTTGATGATATGAAAAATTGCATTATTTAATAAAAAATTGTACAATATAGCACAAGTTAGAAAATAAATATAATATATAGCACAAGGAAACAATATTTACAAAAATGAATTTTTTTTACAAGTCATATGTAATTTTTTTTTAAATGTCAATTTTACCCTTCAACTTCCTTCTTTTTATGCTATCAATGATGATTTATATCATGGATATCATACTATCAGTTATGACTTCTATCAATGACATCATATCTAATATGTCAATATGTTTTTCATAAATTTATTACCGATAACTTGACCTTTGAATTTCTAAATGATATAAATGTTGATAGCATAACCTAAAATCAATAATTTATTTTAACAAAAGTTACAACTATATCAACTTCATTTATACTATAGGTGAAAGTAGCTATCATATGGATAATATGTTATTAGTGATTCAAAGCTATTATCGATAGCATGCTAATCTGATCTCTTTTCTTTGTCTATTTATTCTTGAAAAAACAACAACCACGATATCACTTTAGAGTAGCATGCATGACATTGATATTATTGATATATAGTAACATATTAGGTATATTACCTATAGATGATATCAGTGATATCTTTCTTTTGCTATCACTAATAGATATTATAAGTGTTATCAATATAATAATATTATTGATATAGTAGCTATCAAAATATCAATTGATAGCCTAATTAAACCTTATTCAATTCAAAATCGATATGTTTACCAAGGAGATATCACTTATAAAAACATATCCTTCTAATGATATTCCGTATAGTTGCTATTAGTGATATCCTTCTAATGCAATTATTGATAGATAATGTTAGTGATACCATTTTACGTTGATAACAATATAGAAAAATTACTTATAATAGCTAATAGTAATATCAATTGATAGCAATACCGCTGATAGAAGATATTAGTGATAGCAACTGATATCACATTTCTTAAATTGAAAGCTATCACTGATAGCAATTATCGACGGTAGAAGCTAACTATAGCATATGATACCATATTTTTCAAATTGAAAGTTACTCTATCCTTTAGTAGTTATCGTTGATAGCCGTTATTAATTATATGAACTGATAACATATTTCTCAAATTAAAAGCTATTAGTGATAATATTTATCAGTGATAGCAACGTATAATAACTATCAATTGCTATCAATGATAGCTTTCAATTTAAGAAAAATGGGATAAAATATTTGCAATGATGACAAGTTATCAACGATAACAACTGATAACATCTATCAATGATATTCACGAATTGTAGATATCAGTGATAGCTTTTAACGTGAGAAAATCGAGAATATGTGTGTGAAATAATCATTTATCAGTGATAGATGCTATCAATGATAGTTTTTAAATTGAGAAATTCGATTAAAAAAATGCCCAAAATAGTTGTTGGACGTGGATATTTTAGTCTTTTACTATTTTGTATGCTATACATGTAATTATTTTATTTATGTGCAATATATGCTATTATTTTAGGCCTTTTTTACTATTTATTCAAGTAACCCTTATTTAATTAAGTGTTATATTCAAATATTAATAAAATGAATAAAATATTAACAAATTAGAGATTATATCAATAATAAAGGGTCACTAATTGACCTTGTTTATCCTGAATAAATTCTAAAATTTTGTAAATTTATAAATATCATCAACTATTTTATCATTTAAAAGTAAATTAAATATTAAATTAATTTTAAATGATAAAAAATGTATTTTGTAATAATTTTTGAACTTGAAAGAGTGGTTTAATCCTTTTACAAGTCAGTGGCATGCCATAAACATCCCGGTAAAAATTGATCAACCACCATACCTGTGAATGTAGAAGGCAGATGGTATATCAATGGAATATCTCGAAAAAGAAAAAAAAAATGACGACTTATTGATATAAATAAGTACTATCCGTTTTAATTTTTAACTATGGTTTATTATTGAAATTTTGGATTTATATATTTCATTTAGTTATGAATAAAATAAATTTATTAATTATTTTTTTCTATTGTTTTTAAGGCTTCGCTTAGTAACATTTTATTTTTTGTTTTAAAATTTAAAAATTAAGCATATATAAACTCTATTTTCATCTCTGACTTTCTTTTTTGTTATCTACTTTTTACTAATGGTTATTTGTATATAAAAAAAACTTTTAACAAAGTTGTTTTTAAAATTTGAAATTTGTCTAAAAATTTAATCATTGTACTTAAAAAAAATTCTTTTATAGTATGAAATGAGAAGAAAATAAACTTAATTTTTTGAAAATAAAAATAAAAAAGAAGTTCATGCTTACATTCTCTTTTGATGTTATAGAAGTTGAGAAAAACAATTTGTAATTTAAAATAGAAGTTTTGTTGAAGAAGAAATTAAAAGCAAAATAATAATTTATAAAAAAAGAGGTGACTAAAGGGAGAAGAATAATATAAATTAGAATGATTGCTTTTCCTTTTATGGCTGCATGAAATGTTGGATCTTCCTTTATTAATGATACGATTAATGGTAAAGCTGCCCTCTTAAGTCTTAACCATCCTTTAGAAAAGTCGCAAAACCCTTTCAAGCTACCATGTTTGTCTAGCTACTATATTGATAATCTATTGTAATTTTAATTACAAAAATTTGCAATGATCGAAAGAAAAAAAAAACACTTAAATGACATTTTTCCTATTATTATAATAATAATAATAATAATTCTTATTAAATCAAAGAGAACACCTAGTTTGATGAACTACAAACCACCACTTTGACCTATCATGAGTATAAAATAATACTAAACAGAGAGAGTAGATCAATCCTTATTATTGTTATGAGGTCAGACTTCCTATAGACCACCTTAAATCTATCTAAACATATTTCAACTCAGTTCAAATCCTTGACTAGGAGCAAAATTTTGAAATCCATGCCTAAATTAGGAAGCTAAAATTTGATTAAATATTTGAAGAAGGCATTTTGAAAAGAACAAGACGATAAGTAGCAGGCGTTTGCGGTTCATTGCAAGATGAAGAAAAGGCGAGGAAACTCAAGAACACGGGTTGAGTTTTCTCACAAGATAAAGACTAGGGATGAAGAGTGAGGAAACTTCTGGAAAATTTTCTAAGAATACTTAATGGACTATGTGTAAGGGATTAAGTCAAGCATGGTTAAGTTAAACATTAAGCTTACACGTGTACCACTAAGAGCAGAGATTGGCGAATTGTTAAGAGATTAAGGATGGGTAAGCCATTTTGAAAATAGTATAAATAGAGGAAGTGGACAAAATACTAAGGAGTCTTTACTTTAAGAATTTGTAAGGAAACTAAGTGTTGAGCTGCTTCTAGGCGAGAGAAGAAGAAGTGAAGCTTGGTGTTTTGCGTTGGAAGAAACCAAAGTTGTAGTGAGTAATTTTCATCATAAATGTTTTAAATGTTAAAAGTTTCCTTTTAAGATCTTGCTGGTTTCAAATAATAAGAATGTTTTAAAAAAGATTTGGGATTCAAATTTATCTATGATTAAAGTATGCTTTATGTGTTTTAAAATAAATGTGAAATTATGTTCAAATCATTAGACTGTTTCCTATCAATGAGCTAACTGTTACGTGCACATAAAGAGTAAAGGTAGCCATGTTAGAAAATAACTACATAATGAAATGAGTTGGGACAATGCATAAAAGATATGTATTGTGCTTCGACCTGAGCAATGAGGAAGAAGCCAGGATATTCCTAGATGCTATTCAAAATAATCTAAACGCGAGATGATGAGTCTTAGCGTAGGGAATGAATTCAGATTTCTCGGCGAAAGGACAATAAGACTAATGATAGTTATGCAAATTGATGTGTTATGAAATGAGACGAATAGCCGTTTTGAACTAAAAGTTTATGCTATGAAAAGTGTTTCTGGTAAGGTTTTCTTAAAACCTCACTAAGTTTATTAACTTACATAGTAAAGTTCTTCCTTCCAGGTGATTAGGCATTAAGGCAAGTGTGAGAAAAGAAGGAAAAATAAGCTAGGCGAGGAGGCTTGCAAGGGGTTTAGTGCAATTCGTTATTGTTTGTATCTAGAACTTTTTTTTGTAAAGATGTATGAAAAATGCATAGTTTAAGCTAATAAAAGTTCAAGTTATGTTATCTTCCGTTGTGTTATGGTTCTCTATCGCGTAGTAATCAAAGGTATTTCAAGCTATGTTTTATCACCTTAAGTTAAGGATATAAGTTGTAAGATAAGTCATCAGGCGATTGAGCAAAACTTAAGGACTTAGGCTAAGCTTTTTAGCGTTTAAACACGTCAGGAATGCTCAAATCATACCGCGTAACGCAACGTGTTGAGGTGCTTGCTGGGCGAGGTGTGACAAAAACATCTCAACCATTGTCAAAGATGTCTTCACATTTTCCTTTGTCCTTTTTAATTAGACTTCGACTCTCATGATTGACTTGTTCATCTTCATATGACGGTGGAGGACCTTCTTCTCACATTCCAAGACCTTTTCATGATGATTCTTGTTTTGAAAAATCTTCAGATTATAAAGAAAAAACTCTGACAGAAAATGATGAAAAGAGAAGGAGAGAAAATAAACAACAAATATTTACAGTGGTTCAACTCCAAAATTGGAGTCTACATCCACTTTAGTCACTATATTAAACATGTCAAGCTTTCTACAAAGATAAACAAGACTAAAGAGAAGATTATACAAGCAAGAAGAATAACCTTGAATCGTCGTCAGCTTCCTCTAATAAAGAAAAAACTCTTTGACAGAAACGATGTTTGTTTTGTAAAGAATATTTGTTTTGTAAAGTATATTTTTATAGATATCTAAAAATAGTAATAAAAATATTCTTACAAAACAAACATCCTAATCTAAAAATGTCAGATATCTATAATTTCCTATATCTATAGTTTTGGGCATTTAAGATTTTGGTTATTTACATTTCCAAAAACTAAAGATCCTTTAGGGTTAAGGATCAACAAAGATCAACCTTTAGTCTCCATTTTTCCTACTCTCTTTCCTCTAAAAAGAAAATCTCTCTCTCTTCATATTTTTGAGGCCCACACATCAAACTTACAATTACATTAACGATTCATTCATACATTTGTTTTATTTACAATAATCAAACAGCAAGTCCAAAACAAACTTACAATCATATTAACAAATTATTCATACATTTGTTTTATTTACATTAATCAAACACTCAATTCATACATTTGAATTTCTAAAATAGAAATATGCAAGATTAATTCCTTAATCAGACACCCAATTCATAAATTCCGAACTAAAACATAATTCAAAATCCAATTCCTATAATAAAAACTAATTAGAAATCATAATTTCTAATTCAAATCCTAATTTGTAATGTAAATAAAACAAAAACCACATCAAAGTATATATACCGATATGCAATGACGACGGCAACGACAACGAGGACGACAACGGCGACGAATGCCCTCTTCTTCACGATCTCCCTCTCGGTCTCTCTCTCCCTCTCTCTGTTTTCTTTCTCTTTTCTTTCTTTTCTGTTTCCATTCTGTAAAGAATGGAGTTAAAAAAGACAGAGAACTCCCGACGCAAAATGAAAACGTCGGAAATAGCACCCTATTCTTGATATAATTAGTGGCACGTCGGGAATCCCTACACCCTATTCCCGACGCTATTAGTGACAAGTCGGGAATCCCTAAACTATTTCTGACGTTCTTGACACCACGTCGGAGGAAGGCGTAACGTACAATTAACGATCTTTCCTTCCTCCGACGCAACACTGTAGCCGTCGAAAATAGGTACGCTATTCCCGATGCACCTATCACCACGTCAGCGAAAGGCCAAACAGTACAATTGATTGTTTACCCTCTTCCGACCCGACACGGTGCACATCGGGAATACTTGCACCACGTCAGAGGAACCCTAAACCATTCCGGCCATTTGATGCTCATGTGCCTGCGTCGGGGGAAATGCCTTTCCTCGACGTGGATCAAGCTGCACCGAGAAACACCGACTTCTACCGACGTCATGTTTCCCGACGATTTTTCCTGCGTTGGGAAACTCCCGATTTCTTGTAGTGAAGTCTGAGAATGTTGCCTTCGAAAGTAGATTTGTACGTTGGCAAGATAATAATGTAGTGTCTTGTAAAAATGTAGTGGTTTTCAGGTTTTGAAGGTGCAATTGAGTAATTAGTGATTGTGAGAAGAAAATTTAGAAAAAGAAGAAGAAAAGTGAAGGCATTTTCTCGTTGGTCGAATCAATCTTGCCCATTGCTTCAGTGAATCTGTATTGGGGAAGACAAAGTGGAAATTGCTCTTGGGGTTTTTAAGAAACCAATTTTCCAGATTTGATCAACATTTGAGAATTTTGCTTTCAAATTGTTGGAAACAAATGTCAATTCTAGTTGTGTCGTGTCAAACCATTGCCTTGAAAACAAAATTTGACGCGACCTTAGTGCTAAATTGCTTATGTTGGTTGCTCATCAAGGTTAACATAAATTTTCAACTCAAGCGTGCTCTTGTGGGAGTAAGAAGTGAAATCAAAGGAAAAATTGCTTCAAGAAAGTAACTAGGATTTTGTTGGCAAGAAGAACTATGCACCCAAAATCTTTTATTTAAAAGAAAAATATATAAATAATAATGGTTTTATAAAATGTATTAAATAACAATAATTATTAATTTACAATTCAAACATTAATTATAAATTAGTAATGATAATCATTTCCAACATTGAGATCATGATCCATGAGAAGCAAGCTTTCATAAGAAAAAAAGAAGCATGTCAAGCCTTAGCCTTCAAGGTCGGTGGGCGAATTGGATAATTTGGCCCCCAAAGAAGATACTCGCCTCGACCTCATCCTCCCAAGGCTGAGACAGACAAGTAATGTCATTTGGCCCAACATCATATTTTCTTTCGTCACTAAACTCTTCCTCTCCTGCGATGTATTAGCTTGTTTTTTATACTCTTATATGATCGTTACATATGATTGTGATTATCCCCATTTTACCTTTGACAGTTTGCCAACCCAAGCTTCCGATTCTTAGTCTAAAAATGACCCACAACAACACTCATCCCAAAAAAATTCATCTACTTTTCCCCTCTTAAGCATTATTTATGTAAACCGTTTTCAGTTTAACAATTATTAGGGTTGAATTCAACTATCAACTTTTTAAAATAATAATTTGTTTTTTAAAATTAATATAACATTATGTTCAACAGGATAAGATTTGAAGCTATCAATTTCTGTGACTTCCTTTTTCATATTCTCTAGCGGGATTTGGTTTAGGGCAAATTAATTAAAGTTTTAAAATGAAAAAAACAATTGAGGTAATTATATAGTAGGTAGTGGTAGATTCATACATTTTTATATATAAGGGCACCAAACACTATATAATAAACACAATAAAAAATGTTAAAAAAATATGTCGACGTTTCACTGATGCTCCAATAACATTCACTACATTTGTAGCAATAAAGAAAAATTGACAATTTTCATATGATTTTTTATAATGTAAATATGTGAATTTAAAATTTGCAGAAAAAAAGAAAATAAAAAAGAAAGAATAATACATTTTTCATAGAATATTGTTGAAAGAGTAGAAGTTTGAATCACCAACTTTGTTGCATTTTTTTT
Source organism: Cucumis hystrix (assembly GCA_025688845.1). Taxonomy (NCBI): domain Eukaryota; kingdom Viridiplantae; phylum Streptophyta; class Magnoliopsida; order Cucurbitales; family Cucurbitaceae; genus Cucumis; species Cucumis hystrix. The sequence continues at coordinate 10,398,405 of CM046892.1, read as the reverse complement.
TAAATTTTTGTTAGATAACAAAGGAGGGTTAGGAAATAAGTTAGTTTTATCTTAGATGAGTTTTTTTTTCTCTTTTTAAAAATTATATTTCTTTTAGAAAATCATTGAAATTTAGGGAAAAAAATCAAATTATCTTTCTTTTAGGAAATCATTGAAATTTAGAAAGAAATTTGATATTTGGAAAAATAAAATTATTTATATCAAAGAAAAGAAAATTATTAATGTTTTGAATAAAATTGTTTTAAAAATTATTGATATATGAGGAAAGAAAATTATTGATATCTGAAATAAAATCTATTTTGTAAAAATAATTGTAGCAGACAAGTTTTGAACTCACAACCAAAGAGTTGTGCAGGTACACAGTCACTACAGCAGAAACAAAATTTAGACGACATGAAGCTAAATTTAATATCTATTGTAATCTAACACTTCAAAATTAATATTAAAATACAAAAACCGATAATGTGAAGGGGCGTGCTCCGGACTCCTCAATAAATCCGTCCCTAATGGTAGGGTTATTCTTTTAATTAGACCCTGTAGAAAATAAATTAGGGCTTTATGAGGATATAATGGGAATAACCAAAAACACCAGTGCCTAGGATGCTTAAACCTCACCGATAGGCTTTTCATTAATTAATCTTTTTATTTAAAGAAAAACCTAATATGAAATTTTGTATTTAAAGAAAAACCATAATCTAAGGACTAAGGACGAAGTGGCACTTTAGTCTCTTAATTAGAGCTCACAAACTATATTCATGAAGAAAACAAAGTCACAAATTGTATTATGGCATAATTAAATACTAACTAAGCTAATATTTAAAAAACAAGGAAATGAAAGTACGAAAATTTTCCTTGCTCGCAATCTCACTAATAATATTTGAATCCATAACATAATTAGTGTTTTTTATAGCCACATTATGGGTAAGAATCACCTCCACCTTATTTTTATAACTATTTTTACTTTTATTGGGTGTAAATTTGAATTACAAATTTCTTAATTGCTTCGGCATGCTAAATTAGGTTCATTTTGATATAGATTTTACTTTTAATGTTTTAAATCAAACTCCTATACAAGACAGTTGTTTAAGACAGTCAGTAAACAAGTTTTGAAACATGAAGGAAAAAAAAACACATTTTAAAAAGCTTGTTTATTTATTTATTTACTTTTGTAGATTTTAATTAATAATTCAAATGTATCCTTAAAAAATGTGAAATAATTTTGTTTAGAAAATTAAAGAGTAAGCAAACATGAATTTAAATTATAGAAAATTGCTTTGACCTATAAAAAATATTACATGCATAATTTTCGCTAAACTACATGCTTACTTTGGTTTATTTATTTAGTCTTTTTGCCATATATAATTAGCATTTTTATAAATAAATAAAAAAGAAATGTTTAAAAATAGCAAAATTGACAAAATATTTACAATTTATAACAAATTCTATCACCGATAGTAATTGATATGTTATAGTGATAGAATCATTATTAGAATCCAAAATTTTGCTATAAGCTGGTAAATATTTTAATTTATTTTGCTATTTTTAAAAATGTCCCAAAAAAACATATATTTATCTTTTATATCATTATTATTAATGGATCATTATTTGCATTATATAGTATTCACAATTTCAGGATATTATAGAATCTTTCTCTAGATTTGCAAGGGTTACGTGAATTTTGTAGGTTTTATTAGTTTTATTATGGCAATCACTTTAATCAAATTTTTTAATCTGTTCTTTAATCTTAACCCACTAAAACACTAACTAATTATTAAAAATATAAAGAAAATGAAAAAAATTAATAAAGAAATTAAACACTAATGATGGTGATAGTTGAATTAATATTAATACAGCTGGGTTGATTTAAGATTTCAATTAGAGTTTAAATTCCATTAGTCTTACTCTTGTTAAAAGAAATATTAATTAATAAAGGGAGAGAATAAAATAGTGTTAATATAATATGTGAGATAATAAAAGGTGGAATTTTATGATAATTTATGGAAAGCATGGAAGAATTATCAACATCATCATCACTTTTTAACTTCTTTTTGATGTGTATACCCAAAATGATTAGTATTCTCACTAATCTCATTATGTTCTATTCTTTTATTTATTTCTAATTCCGAATGTATATTTTTCCCTAAAGCGAACACTTAAAAAAGAGAAGTATATTTTTTCAAAAGAAAAGAAAAGAAAGAGTGAGATAAGTATTATTACTTTTGCAATTTTTTCAAAGTAACTAATTGAGGTGCATAAAATTTTAGGTTATGGTTTCGAATTAATTTAAATTTATTATTATTAAAGAGATTCACGAACGTTATCTACTCTTAACTTTTAGAAGTATTATTTGATTGAAGATAATTAATTAAGCATCCTGATATAAGCGTCTCTATTTAAATATAAAATTCTAGTTCGTCTCTCGTTCGCATTAATTAGTTTTTTTCTCTCTTCTCATAAGAAATCTATGATCAACTTTTACATGTAAATTGAGAGAGAAAAACACAATTTCTTGTTGGATCATTATCATGGTTACTTTTAACTTAATGTTAGTATGAAAATCAAATATTTCGAAAATATTAAAAACTTTTATTTTTTTACATTTTAAAAGTTAGAGTTTTATTGTATAATTAATGAGGTTAAAACTTGGCACCTATATTTTTGTTGTTTATTTAGTTTTACCCTCTATATTCTCAAATGTTTAGTTTTAGTTTATATATATACTTTGAGTAAATGTTAAATTTAGTCTTAACTTCTAGTTTCTTGTTGATTTTTTTTTATAAAAAACATACATTTATTTAATTTAGTTCCAATTAATATTATCATGCTCAAACGTCTAAGTTCAAAAGGGATAAATAAACGAACATAGATCACTTACGAATGAGAGAGAGCTTGTTGGTGACATGAAAATAGAGAAAATCTATGGGGGGCGATCAGGTATCGGATAATATCCAAATTTCGAATATAAGCCTAAGGCCTTACACATCAACCTTGAGAATCTAGATTTAACTTTTAAGATTGAACAATGATTAGGTGCATCATCTTAAATGATCAACATTTTTTGACCACACAAAAATAAAATTTTAAAAAAAATATTTGATAAATTTATTTTTGTGCGATTGAAAATATGGGAGCACACGAAATAGGTGGATATTAGGATGCACTTAAATTTTTTTCTTTAAAGATCTATTGAAAATACAAAGATCAATGCTGAAACATTTAAAAGTATAGAACTAACAAGACCACCTAGAAGGCAAGGACCAAAAATAGTTGACGTGTTGTGAGAGAGTTGCATGTAACTCAATGAAACATGAATGTTGAAGTAGAATCCATTTAACATGCATTGGCTTGTCGTTCAAAATAAACCATAAGAGTATTATGTAATAAAACATGTATTAAACATAATTGGAAACTTCTAAAGTTCTTCAAAAATAAATAACCAGAACCAACAATGGTTGAGGAACACACACCTTAATCCAATATGTATTAATAAAATCATATATATCTTATACTACTTCCATTAAATAAGTAAAAAATTAAATTAAACTTGAAGTGGCATTAGTTAAGAGAATAAGAGAGAGTGGTTTTGATTAAAGTCAAAATAATGAAATAATTGGGATTGATGATATAATGATGGGTAAAATCAACAAAATGGGTCACCCAAGCCATGCAGATTTGGATGAATTATTATTAATCAAGATCCCAAATTATTAAAAAAAAAAGGGGGGGGGAGTGGAAGAAGAAAAGAGAGGCAGGGAGCATATTAGGGAAAAGTTCTAAACAAATATCATAACTATAAGCTTCGTTTCACTAATGTTGGGGTCCCTCCATCCACTAAATCCACGATCATATATATGTATGTGTGTATCTATGTGTATATATATTATATGAGTGAAAGAATATAATAATATAAGCATTATGTTGATGACACTACTCATTCCATATAACAATATAAATTCACACAACTAGAAAGAATTAAATTAGATCACCAAAGTCCCATCCAACAATTCCTTTCTTTTTCTCTTAATTTCAATTTTTGTGATCTTATCAGGCTACAAGGTATTTAATTTTTTTTTAAGGAAAAACTCATCCAAACAACCCACAAATCATTAAAAAAAAAATTACTTCTAGAAAATGTGGAATAAAATAGAAAGAAAGACATCTTTTCATAACCGATAGAACGTAAAAAAAGATGTCATACCATCTCTACCATTTTTAAAATATCAATAATTGAAAAAAAATTAAAGTTATTGAAGAGTTTCAAATCTAGTTGTTTAGATTCTTGATGGCAAATGCAAATATTTTATACTTTCCTTATACTCTAGAGTTCTATAATAACCCCTTATTATATTAAAATGATTATCAAAGTAAAATAAACAAATAATATCTTGCTATTCATACTTTATAAAATATATATGTTTGAAGTTTTGGGCATCATGCATAATTGTGCCTAATTTTCTTTAAGAAGATTCTTAATTGAAGTCATTGTCTAAAATTATAGGTGCCCACTTCCAAATGGGTATTTAGTAGAAATGAGTAATCTAAGTAAGAAGATGACTTCCATTTTAATCTATAATCCCCCTTTGCTTTGACTTGATTGTGACAAGGGCTTTTAAAGGAAGATATGTATTAAACACTTTTTATTCTCTTGCTGGTATCAATATCCAATTGGAATATATTATTTGTTTCTACTGTTGAGATATAAAACCGTGCATAAATAGCTAAGCAAAACCAAAACTAAAGATCCACCTAAAAGTTTTGAAAATGTCTAACACATAATACATAAATCAAGTACATCAATGCATGGAGTAACGATAGGGTTTAGGGTGATATTAAGTTTCTTTCCAATTTTGCATGGAGTAACGAAAAACTTAATATCAAACAATAACATTAGACATAGAAACATACAAAGATTGGTAAAACTAATTTGGTACAATATTATCTACTCTGTAAATTGTTCCATGTGGAAAGAACCTTTACTGTATAAGAAGTTTAGCAATCAAAACAAAATGCTTATTTGATAGATCCCTTTTCAATCACTCACGTACAACATATTCTTTAGTTTCATATTAGGTTGTCCCTAAGTTTAAGCTCCCCGAACCTCTAGAATAAAGTTTCTTCCAAATTTTGTATTGAATCCTCCTAAACAATACATTCAATAGCGAGGTATACAAAAGGATAACAAACAATGAGGTACATGATTATAGACAATGCATTTAGGTATGCTTTATTTTACTTTGAACAAACTCTAAAATCCTTAATTAATATCTACAAACTCTTCCAACAATGGCCTAACCCTAAAAAATATTAGACCACCATATATCTGATTCAACTTTGAGAAGATCTTCAAGGTAGGAGAAGATATTTTAAGCAAAGTAAGAAAACAAACCACTAAATCTGCACTACATGTCGACAAATAAGAAAATAATTTAGATACATAACTTGCACATGAAAACATGTTGTTGACAAAATACAAGACATATTTGTCACGCACTGGGCCATTCAACTTGAGAGATAATTTATTTAATCTAGGATTAGAAAAATCATATCTTAATCCTAGTTGAACAAAGATAAATCCTATCTCAAATCCTCTATAAATACACTCTTGAAAACATCGACTTCTTACTTTTTTTCTATTCTATAATTCTCTTACTGATTTAGGTATCATAACCTTTTTTCTTTGTGCTACATGGTTCTCTCTTCTCCAAATAATAGATAATTCGACTATTGGTGTTATGTGAGAGTTAGGTGTGTTTTTCTTAATTAAAGTTTGGCACATCAATAGTTTGGTGCTATCTATAGGGATGAGAGTGATCTCTATGCTAAATCTTAAGGCAAAGTCATGCAGTGAAGATCTTCAATGAATAATTTATAGTAAAAGTCAAAGGGCAAAAGTCATTGGTTACCATAATTTGGAGGAAAAGTCAAATTTATTTCGATTGGAACATATTGTATTGGAGAATATGGTGAAGACCTTCAATGGATAATCTTAATACCATTGTAAGAGGCCTTATAGTGAAAGAGGAGCCTCTTCATTAGCTTATTATATATATATAAAGAGATGGAAAAATGCCTCGAACTTGGTCGGCTAAATGGTGTACACCTAGACAAGTGTACACCTGGATGGTGGTCGCTTAATTAAATTGAACGTCTAACTGTAAAATAGAAAACAATTAGATGAAGGATGAGTCGCGGATCACAATTTCCTTAAGATGTTTTGTGATTTTGTTTGGAGTGCAAATAGTTCGGTATTGCCATGTCGTCCCAAGATAAAACAATAAAAAAAACTCGATTGGAACTACATCGAAACTGCATAAAAACTTGTTTTAAGAATTGAATTTAGGTCACATTTACCACATGAAATGTAATTACACTACTACAAATTTGGTCTTTCTGACGTACGCAAATTTTGATTTCTTGATGGTCATGGCAAAGGACCATTAAGAAAATATTTTTCTTGATACAATGTTTATCTTGACGGTCATGTACGTCAAGAAAAGTTTCCTTATTTTGTTGCAAAAATATGAAAAAAACGTAAAAAAATGTGGATTCTTGATTTTTGTTAAGAAAACTATTTCTCGATGGACAATAAACATCAAGGATAATATATTAGTTGATTGACAATGCCCATCTAGTTAGTTAGATTTTCTTGATGGACGAGACCCATGAAGGGATGCAATTTCTTTATTTGCAATGGTCATCATCGAAAAAAAATTAATATATTTGTTTTAAATTTCTTGATGGGTTTAGATTTTTTTTTATGAGTATGGGGTTTCTTGATGGGAAAGACAAAAAAAAGATCATGGGCAAGGTTCATCAAGAAAAATGATATCTTGATGGGCATCGCCCGTCAAGAAAAAAGAAGCACGAAATTTGGACCCTTGTTAATGGGCTCAAAAAACACGATATTCATCAATAACATTTTTAAATCTTTATTATTTTTTTTTCAATTATTACTTTCTATTCATTAGTAATACAATATTACTTTTTTAAATTAGTTATTGTGTTCAACTTTAATGAATTGAATTGAAAGTTTGTAATTTAGAGTTTTTAAAATTTGTAGAAGCTGGCCAATTGAGCTAATGTACTTGTGGACAAGAGGTATCAGGTTCAAGTCTTCATCCTTGCATTAAAAACTTGGATTTCAAAGTGACAACTCTTAGTACAAGAATTATTGAGGAGAGAATCAAGAACATAGAGATGCCAAAAGGTAGGTGGGTGTGGGTGTGAGAAAAGGAAAATTTAAATACGATAGACATCTTTTGGCAAAGACCATCAATTTGAAAAGTAGGCCTCGATTGATATGTTTGTTGTTGTTTACTTGTGTTTCATAATCCTAATAAACTGTGGGGTTCACTTCCAAATATGCAATCAAAACACATAATCTACTTGAGCAACGACCAAAGTGCTCAATTTGATTGTGTTTGATAATTATGTGGGATCCACTACCATTTATACCATTATTATTACCATTATCATTATCGATATTGTTACTGTAGCAGTGTGAGAACAATGAATCTATCACATTTATTGATATCTTACATTTAGTGTTACCGTTAGTGTTAGAGTCAAACGATATTGGTAATGATAAATGTGACTTATTCGTAATTTTACGCAAACGTCGTATAGCCACCATTTTTGCTTGACTTAATTTTAATTACATAAAGTTGCTCTTAATTTGAGGTTAATTTTAAAAAATAAAACAAAATTATAATAAAAATTAAAGAAAACTTTTATTAGTGAACATTTTTTTTTTTTAAGATTTAGAAAATGGTGACATAAAATGGAGACAATTTTGAAACTTGAATTAATTATAAGATCTTTTATTAATGAAAAAAAAAACAATTTTGGTAATAATCCGTCACATGTAATTTTTAGGGGAATTTTTGAATAGAAAATTTTACAAATATTTACAACTTATAGCTGATAGTCATTAATATACTATAGTGATAGAAAACTGTCATTGATAAAATCCAAAATTTTGTTATAGCTTGTAAATATTTTAATTTATTTTGTTATTTAAAAAATTTTCCTAATTTTTATTTAGTAAAAAGTTAATCATATAATTATTTACATAATCAATCATAGATTTAATTTTATTTTTAAAAGTATATTTTAAATTATTTATCAATAGTGTGAACTTTAGTCATAAGAATTTCAACCTAGCCTCCACGAAGAAGAAAAAAAAGGTGGATTTTCATTTATTTATGTAAGCCCATGTGCTTCCTTTAGCATTTTACTTTACTTTTTTTTTTTTTGCAATCTAATGCGATGTTATTTCAATATATCATTGTCACACCATTATTATTAAATTATTAAGTAATAATTTGATTTTTTTTTTCATTTCTTTTGACACTTTTCTCTTACAATTTTCGACTACAAATTTAAAAATATTTGAGAATTCGTTATTTTTAGATTAGTGAGGCGAAAGATCGAAATTTGATAAAAATAAATGATTTAATTAAAATATTTAAAAAAACCATTTATAAAAAACTATTCTATAATGGATTTTGAGAAATTATTAAAAACTCTCATTCTCTTACATATTGATGAATTTTTTCTCAATATAGTCTAATTGACAAATGCGTTCCACTTATTTGGTGAGATCATTGCTTCAAATATTGAAGTGATGGGTAATGAAATAAGACGTTTTTTAAAACCTTACTTTTTCAAATGAATTTTTATTTAAATAGATATTTCAATTCAAGATATAAAATTTGACCATCGTTTTCTAAACGGGTGTTATGGGTGCTAACACCTTTCTCATACACAAATTACACTAGAACTCAACTCTAGTTTAAGTAGATAATATTTTTTTATTGATTTTATTTAAAAATTAATTATTTTAATCCGGTGTTCAATCACACTACAAAAAGAATTGGTGGCAACTCCTTTTTGTTTTATTTTAAAATTAACCATTTTAAGGACGTCAGCCACTCCGTGTCGTCTTAGGCACATGGCGATAAACAAGATAAAAAATCAATCCAATTATGTTTTCGATTCGGGCCAATAAAGATTGATTCATCTATAAACACCTATCATAATCACACCAATTAATTTACGAACCGACAAACGTGATCTATAGTAGTATAGAAAATTGAAAAGGAAACATTCTTATTTATTTAGCACAACACAAGTGTAACTTCAAACTACAAACTTTTGGATCCGTCAACATATTAATATGATTTAGTTGAATAGAAAACACTCTTGGTACTTACATACAAAGAAACTCAAGTTTTGTAGTTTTTATAGAAAAATTAATAAAATTGTGACGACCCAGACTTTTCGGACTGACCGTCTAAGTCGTCAATTTGACACAAAACCGTTTGTTGACAAAAGACATAAGAATATTGAGTTGAAACCGTAAGAAAACGAAGGAAAATTTAATCGGGCCCTATTTCCAAAGTACAAAATTTACAATGTGCTGTTTACAAAAATTTAACTATTGTAGACTTAGTTAAATCAAAATATTTTTTTTCAAACCGTCAGCGGAAGCAGTTTTAAAGACAGACCCCTATGACAAATTCACGAGTCCTTGTCCCTCGTCGGTCTGCCTCTTGTGTTACCTTTGCCTGAAAAGTTAAACATAAAAAGGGTGAGTATTAATATACTCAGTAAGGGACCCACTACTGGTCCCGTTA
>CM046892.1:10350511-10378970 GCA_025688845.1 Cucumis hystrix | reverse complement strand
TTTTTTTTTTTTTTTTCTTTAGGACGTTACAAAAATATTTAGTATAAATAAGTTAGCGTGATATATTTTCTTTTTACAAATATAGTTTTAACTTAAAGCATGATTTAATTAACTAACATATTCCATAAAGTTTAAAGGCTGTTAGTTAATTAGTTTGAATCTTGATCCATATTAATTTAACTAAACTAATTAATAAAGAGGAATTTTAAAAAATGACATATTTTACAAAATAATTATAGTCTATAGAAAATTCTATTACTGATAGTTATTGATATGCTATAGTGATAGAAGACTATCATCGATAGAATCCAAAATTTTGTTATAATTTATAAATAATTTAATTTATTTTGCTAATTTTAAAAATGTTCTATTGTTAAACTTACCGCTAAATCATTGGGCTCTTTAATCCTAATTTTTTTAAAAAAGAGAGTTAAATCGTTAGGTTTACCAATGATGTGAGTTTATCATCAAGAAAGGGTTAGAAAACAATTCAATATAAAATAAATTTATAATAATTGTCGCCACATGCCCGAGACGACGCGGAGCGGCCGACGTCCTCAAAAGAGTTAGTTTTAAAATAAAATAAGAGTCGCCACCAATATTTTTAACGGTGTGATTGGACACAGAAATAAATTAAACAATTTTTTTAAAAAATGATATGCAAAAAATCGAGTTGGGTTCGGGAGTCATTTGTGTGTGGGGAAGGTATTAGCACCCCACAACACCCATTTAGAAAAACGGTGGCCAAATTTTAAATCTTGAATTGAAAATATTTTTTTTATTTATTTTAAAACTAATGTTTTATTTCATCCCTCATTACTCTAATATTTGAAGCAATGATCTCATAAAATAAGTGGAATAATATTCCATTAATTAGACTATATATTGAGGGAAATTTCTCACCTTAAGAAAATGAGAAAATATTACAATTTCTCAAAATCTATCATAGGCTAGTCTTGGAATAAATAGTTTTTTTTAAAAAGAACATCGATTAAATTCATTTTTTCTTGTGATCACATCTTGGACTTCTAAATATTTGATCCCTCACCTTAAGAATTCTAGTAAATCGGACTCCCAAATTTCCTAGATTCCATCATAGGATTTTTTTTAGCGAAATAGAATTGAGTTATTGAAAAAGTTGATTAGGAAAAACTTATTAAATATAGATTTATATTTTAAACTTTTTTTTAAAAAAATAAAAAGGATAGTTTTAAAGTAAAAATTTCTAAAAGATTAAAAAAGAAAATTTAAGAAAGACTTCAAAATTAAGTCAATAGGAAATAATGCACAATGGAATTAAATATATCACACAACGAATTAAGCAAGTAAGATAAGATTTTATTTTAAAAAAAAATTCCCTCACCTTGGGAGTTCTTTCTCTCTATCTTTAAAGAAAAAAAATAAGAGAAAAACAAAATCAAATCCCAAAGAAAATTACTTGTCGATGAGGTGCGGATCCTTGGGAGAGTAAATTAATACCACATGCAACCTCGAACAAAGTCTATTTTAACACGAAATTTGATTTGCTAAAGAGAAACAAAAAAGAAAAAAAGTACGAAACAAAACAAAAAAAAAAGGGTAAAGATACTAACGTAATGAAATGAAATAAAAAAAAATCTACCTGTAACACCCCGAGCTCTAAGGTATCTTATTTTAATTAAATTGTCTTGTTATTTAAAGTTTTTAAATTTTAGGTGTTATTTTATTACACTTAGTGAGGAAGAGGAATTTTCTAATGAGAAAGAAAAGAATCGAGGGAGGAAAAAGAAATTGGAAATGTAATAATAATATATTATTATTATTATTATTATTATTATTATTATTATTATTATTATTATTATTATTATTATTTTATTATTAATTAAAAAAAAGGGAAAAGAAAAAAAAATTCTTTTCTTCTCTCTTTCCGTGCGGCAGCCCCCCCTCCCTCCTTTCTTCTCCTTCTTCTTCCTCGTGCCCTAGCTGCCGGCCTCCCTTCAAAAATTTTCTTCCTCTTTCTTTTCCGTTCAGCCTCACGCCGACCGCCCAGTCCAACGCGTCCCAAACCACCGAGTATCATTGCATTCGTGTCGCGTTCTTCGTCTGCCGATCGAGGGTGTCCGCCTCATCTCCATCCGCCAACCATCAACGTCGCCACATCTCCATCTGCCAACCATCAGCGTCGCCGCATCCTTCATCCGCTACCCGAGAAGTAGCCGTCGTCGGGTACCTGTCGTGAATCTGAGTCAAACCCGAGTCGAAGTCACAAGATCCGAGCTGCACATGTTTCTCCCATTCGACCAAGCCGTCACCATCATCCGCGCCGATCTGCTTCTCGAAGCTAGCCGCCGATCAGTTCTGCACGATTGTTTTGGCTCTGTTTGTACGGCACTGCCATTGACTTATTGTAAGATGGTTTACTGGTGAGAAGTTGTGAGCTATGTAGTTGTTCCATAACTAGTTTGAATGTTGTTCTTGGATTAATTGTTTGGTTTGTTGATCGATCATGGAAGGTGTTGAAAGTAGCGCTCGAGTTCCTTGGATTCACAACAAAGTTTAGTTTTGGGTGGAACTCGATTCGCTAATATTTGTGTTTGTTTTGTGGACTTTAGTTCGATTAAGGAGCTTACCTAACGTTAATGTAAGGGATCTCTACTACTGGACTCACCTATAGTTTTGAGTTGTGATGTCTTTTGGGTTGACAAATGCTTCAATAATGTTTACAAACTTGACGAACAAAGTGTGCAATGATCTCTTAGATACTTTGTGATTTTATTTATTGACGATATCTTAGTTTATTCCATGATAGAGATAGCGCATAAGGAGCATTTAGCATGGTTTTAGAGGTTCTTCGAGTCAACAAATTGTATGCAAAGTTTTCAAAATGTGAGTTTTGGATGAGGCCAAGTATCTTTTCCAAGCCATGTGGTATCTAGAGGTGACATTTATGTGGATCTCACCAAAGATTGAAGTCGTTACTAGTTGGCCTCAACCTTTCATAGTCAATAAGATTCATAGCCTTTTTGGGTTTAACAGGTTATAACAGACAATTTGTATAAGACTTTTCTCGTATAGCTACTCCCTTGACTCAGTTAACTAAGAAAAGGGATTCCGTTTGTTTGGGACAAAGCCTATGAGGATAGTGTTCAAAATCTTATGCATAAGCTTGTACTACATCGATGCTTACCGTACATGATGGTTCGAGTTTCATGAATTATAGTGATGCTTCTAGAAAAGGGTGTGGATGGTGTTTTGATTCAATAAGGTAAAGTAGTTGCTTGTGCTTCACGTTAATTGAAGAGTCATGAGCAAAACTATCCTACCTATGATTTGGAATTGGAAGTTGTGGTTTTTGCAATAAAGTTTTGGAGACACTATTTGTATCATGAGAAGATGCAGATCTTTCCTAACCATAAGAGCCTAAAATACTTCTTCACTCAGAAGAAGATGAATATGAGATAGCAAAGATTGTTTGAGTTACTAAATGACTATGACTGTGAGATTTTTTGTACCATCTAAGTAAGGCGAATGTGGTAGCCGATGCTCTTAGTAGGAAGGTATCACATTCTGCAACACTCATTACTAGACAGGTTCCATTGCACAGAGACCATGAGAGCGCTGAGATTGCAGTTTCAGTAGGGGAAGTCACCTCACAGTTAGCTTAGTTGTCAGTACAACCAACCTTGAGACAAAGAATTGTTGTTGTTTAGTTCACTGATCCTTATTTGATTAAGAAGCGTCACCTAGCAGAAGTAGGACAAGCTAAGGAGTTCTCCATATCCTTTGATGACGAACTTATGTTTGAGAGAGAATTATGTGTGCCAACAGACAGTGCAATTAAGACAAAGTTATTGATTGAGACTCAAAGTTCCACATTTCTCATGCATCCAAGTAGCAAAAAAAAAAAAAAAGTATCCATATTTGAAACGAGTTTGTTGGTAGCGTAATATGAAGAGATAAATGAAAGATTTTGTTGGTAAGTGCTTGGTGTCCTAGCAGGTTAAGGCACCAAGACAGAAACCAGTAGGTTTGTTGCAACCTTTGAGTATATCAGAGTGGAAGTGGGAGAATGTGTCTATGGATTTTATTATATGATTGCCTAAAACCCTAAAGGGTTACACAGCGATTTGGGTTATTGTCGACAGGCTTACGAAATCGACACATTTCGTCCCAGGAAAATCCACTTATAGTGCTAGTAAATGAGCACAGTTATATTTGACTGAGATTTTGAGACGGCATGGAGTGCCTGTATCGATTGTCTCTGACCGAGATGCACGTTTTACTTCTAAGTTTCGGAAGGGACTTCAGACTACCATGGACACGAGGTTAGATTTCAGTAAAGCTTTTCACCCACAAACTAATCTTCAAAGTGAACGTTTTAACCAAGTTTTAGAGGATATGCTATGAGCTTGTGCGTTAGAGTCTCCAGGCAGTTGGGACTTTCACTTGCATTTGATGGAGTTTTCCTATAATTACAGTTTTCAGGCCACTATTGATATGGCACCGTTTGAGGCATTGTATGGTAAATGTTGTAAAACCCCTGTTTGTTGGAATGAGATTGGTGAACAGAGATTGATGAGTCCTGAATTGGTTCAGTCTACTAATGAGGCTATTCAGAAGATTAGAGCACGTATGCGAACATCGCAGAGTTGACAGAAAAGTTATGCTGACGTGAGACGAAAAGACCTTGAGTTTGATGTGGGAGATAAGGTGTTCTTGAAGGAAGCACTTATGAAGGGTGTTATGCGTTTTGAAAGGAAGGGGAAGCTGAGTCCTCGTTTTGTTTGACCGTTTGAGATTTTAGAGAGAATTGGTGTTGTAGCATATCGTTTGGCATTGCCACCATCTCTCTCTGTAGTTCATAATGTTTTTTTTTTCATGTCTCGATGTTGAGGAAGTATGTGACAGATCCATCTCATGTGGTGGACTATGAACCACTAGAGATTGATGAGAATTTGAGCTACGTAGAGCAACCAGTTGTGATTCTGGCTAGAGAGGTGGAGATGTTTTGTAATAAAGGGATTACATTAGTAAAAGTAGTGTGGCGGAATCACCGAGTTGAAGAGGCGACATGGGAGCGAGAAGATGATATGAGAGCTCATTACCTAGAGTTATTCCAGGATTAGAACTTTCGAGGACGAAAGTTTCTTAAGGAGGGAAGAATGTAACACCCCGAGGTCTAAGGTATCTTATTTTAATTAAATTGCCTTGTTATTTAAAGTTTTTAAATTTTAGGTGTTATTTTATTACACTTAGTGAGGAAGAGGAATTTTCTAATGAGAAAGAAAAGAATTGAAGGAGGAAAAAGAAATTGGAAAGGTAATAATAATATATTATTATTATTAAAAAAAAAAGGAAAAGAAAAAGAATTTCTTTTCTTCTCTCTTTCCGTGCTGCAGCCCCCCCTCCCCCTTTTCTTCTCCTTATTCTTCCTCGTGCCCTAGTCGCCGGCCTATCTTCAAAAATTTTCTTCCTCTTTCTTTTCCGTTTAACCTCACGCCGACCGCCCAGCCCAACGCGTCTCGAACCGTGGAGCATCATTGCATTCATGTCGCATTCTTCGTCTGCCGATCCGGGGGTGTCCGCCGCATCTCCATCCGCCAACCATCAGTGTCGCCGCATCTCCATCCGCCAACCATCAGTGTCGCCGCATCTCCATCTGCCAACCATCAGCGCCGCCACATTCTTCATCCGCTACCTGAGAAGCAGCCGTCGTCGGGTGCCTGTCATGAATCTAAGTCCAACCCGAGCCGAAGTCACAAGATCAGAGCCGCGCATGTTTCTCTCATCCGACCAAGCCGTCCACCATCATCCGAGCCGATCTGCTTCTCGAAGCTAGCTGTCGATCGGTTCTGCACGATTGTTTTGGCTCTGTTCATACTCCACTGCCACTGACTTATTGTAAGATTGTTTACTGGTGAGAAGTTGTGAGATATGTAGTTGTTCCATAACTAGTTTGGATGTTGTTCTTGGATTAATTGTTTGGTTTGTTATCGATCATAGAAGGTGTTGAAAGTAGCGCTCGAGTTCCTTGGATTCACAACAAAGTTTAGTTTTGGGTGGAGCTCGATTCGCTAATATTTGGGTTTGTTTCGTGGACTTTAGTTCGATTAAGGAGCTTACTTAACGTTAATGTAAGGGATCTCTACTACTGGACTCACCTATAGTTTTGAGTTGTGTTGACTGTATGGTTATATCTGAACTGAGTAGGGATGTCGGATATGATATATACGTATGGATGTAGACTTGATGTTGAATGTATACTGTGATTGACTGGAAATATATATATATATACATGGATTGATGTAGACTTGATGTTGAATGCATATTGTGATTGACTGGAAATATATATATATATATATATATGGATGTAGATAGGACGACAATAGTAGATTTTGCTTGTATAAAGTGTGGATGTGAACTGGTGGATTGTCGTTTAGACTGGGTGTAGGTGATATTAAAGTATGGCAATGTACCGGTGAACTGAGAGTTGTTATGATTATATAGCTTGTTTGATTGATGTGTTGATATTTTACTGACTGACCTTGAGCTAAAATGGAATAGGTTGATTGTTAGAGTATTAAGTGAAAGGATTATATGTTGAGGTAGTTGGATTGTATTATGATTGACTGATAAGATATTTAGAATGGACTGAGGGGAAAATTTGTTAGTTTTCTATTGGGATGTGTGCCTTACAGGTGTCCTACGGGATCACCACTTATTGTGATCCTTCGAGAGCATTAGACTGATATGTGTTTCTGCAGAACACTAGATTGATATGTGCGTCCTTCGGGGCGTTAGACTGATAGTGTGTATCCTACGGGATCACAAGACTGTGACTGTGCAGGGTACCACATTAGGAAGTTAACAATTTATTTTTCCCCTAGCGGGACCAGTAGTGGGTCTCTTACTGGGTATGTTTATACTCACCATTTTTATGTTTAACTTTTTCAGGAAAAGGTAACAAGGGAGGCAGATCGACGAGGGACAAGAAGGAGACGCGATTGTCATAGGGGAATGTCTTCAAATGCTTCCGCTTTATGTTTTTCTTGTTTTCTTTAGCACATGAGACTGCTTAGAAATTTTTGTGATTTAATTGAGTTCATGAACTGTTGTCTTGTTTTCTTTGATCGTATGATTTCAAATGAATTTTAATATATTTTGTGTAAATCAAGGCTTCTTTGTAAAAAAATTAATGACTTCGACTTAGTTAGAAAAGTTGGGTCGTTACACTACCTTTTGCAGAAACTTTTCTTCCAATTGGTAGAGATTCTCTAAAAAAACTTTTCTCTAACAACTTTCTCTAAAGATGTTTTTATAAGAAAATTTTCTCTTCCAAAGAATTATTTGTTTAAGAAACTCTCCCTCCCTTTTCCAAATGACAAGGATCCCTATTTATAGACCCGGGGTGTACCACAAATTAGGAAAAATAATAAGAATAAAATCAAAATTTGATATTATGTTAATAAAACAAAATTTCATTTTCCTAAAATAAATTAAATGAGATATTTTGAGATTTTGTGAAAAATAAATTAATAAATTAAATGCATATTAAAATATTTTTTGTTTAAAATTGATTTTCTTTTTTTCCTAAAATGATATAAATAAGTCAAAGATTTTATTAATTAAATTTTTTCCTAAAATTAGTAGAAATAAGTTTTTTTAAAAATATTTTATTTAAAACTAAATAATTTCTTTGATATTAAAAGATTTTATTTAAAATAAATGGATTTGTTTTTATTTCCTAAAACAATAAAAATGAGATATTATGTTATTACTAATTTTTTACCTTTTTAAAAATAAATAAATAAAAAGTTTACTATTATTACTAATATTAGTATTTTAAAAAAGATATATATGTGTAAGATAAAAATAGGTGACTACTATAATTAAAGGTAAGTCCTGACTTAGTTGAATTGTGTCAATGTGTAATAATTTCTTTTTCTCATATATCACAATTTTCTGTCTTATTGGAAAAGGACAAATGTTTTTTAAGTTAAGTTATTTTAATTTATCAATCTTTTGTTATATTATTTGGGTTATTTTTGGATTTAAACACCATCTACTAGTTGAGATGTAATCAGTTTGTGTAATGTTTTTAATTCTTATATATCATTTTTCACCAATAAAATATTTTTCGACTACACATCAAAATAGATCCCAACTGAAAGTGTCCAAGGGACTAAATGATCTTACATGTGATTTTGTGATCGACTAATTTGCCAAAATTGTAAGAGGTCCATGTCTTAACTAACTTCAACATTCTTATCTACAATAGGCCTAACAACAATCAACTTCACATCCTTTGTTTTCAACAAACGCACAACAATCAAAATATCAAATTCCACAACTATGGAAGCTGTCAAAATCCCCATAAGCAATAACCTTCTTCTCTTTTATCCAAACTTCCAATAACTATGGATTATACTTATCTAAATATGCTAGCATCGTCGCACACTTCAAAAACATTTTTCAGGGGTGTTTGGAGTTAGGAGTTGAATAATAAAGAGTAAATAGTTATGAAATATAGGAAGTTGTGAACTCTTAAAACCTACAGCCGTATAAAAAATTTATAAGATATAAAATTGATGCTTTTTAGTAGTGCGACCCAGGACCTCTTTGGTTTAAATAAGAAGTGAAGTTTCGTACTCCTACACTTTTATACTCCTATTTTCCAATTCCACGGTCATATCAATGTCATCACGAAAGATGAAGAACGTCTTTTTGATCCTATAGAGGAATTACCAGACGCGTCTTCCAAGCAATCCTGCCTCTCCAAGCTAAGGCAGAGCATTGAGGAACACAACCCTCAGAAGACGATTCAAAGCCCGATCATCTATTAGTTTCAAGACATCCTGAATCGAATCAAAGGCGAGACCAAGAAGCCAATTCAAATTGAAGACCTTAACCACGAAGTCAAGGTTATCAAGCTGGAAGTTGCAGACAACAGGCAACGTCTCAACCTTCTCGAAGAAGCCTTCCAAGCATTCCGAGAAGTCTCAAGTCTAAAGGAAGTTCTGGGAACCTCCTCTTCCAATCCTGAAAGACAGATTTCAGGAAAGGCGCTGATGATTGAAGAACCAGTTGTAGCCGGAGTCATCAACTACATCAGCAAATCTCAATCTCAAAAGTGGATAACGAAGATAGTCTTCAAGGTAAAGGACTTTCTTCTCGAAGCTGTCGCTCTCGTTGACTCAGGAGCAGATCAAAATGTTATTCAAGAAGGCCTTGTTCCCTCAAGGTATTTTGAAAAGACAAAGGAGACCCTGAGTGGAGCCAACGGAGGACCGCTCAACATCGAGTTCAAGCTCTCCAAGGTGCACATTTGCAAGGGAAATGTGTGTCTCATCAACACGTTCATTTTGGTTAAGAACCTTAATGAAGGGATCATTTTAGGAACGCCATTCCTAACCCAGATATACCCTTTCCGTGTCTCCAGCAAGGGTATAGTCTCAACCAAGTTCGACAAGGACATTACTTTCGAGTTCATTAACCCAATAACTCCTAAGTACATCAACAACGTTGAAGGAGAAATTCAACAGTTCATCAACCGAATCGCCAGGAAGGAAAAACAGATCGAGTTCCTTCAAGATGAGGTCAAGTCCAGTAAGGTGGCTTCCCAGATCAACAAGCCATCTGTTCAACTCAAAATCCGAAGCTTCCAACAGAAGCTTGAAAGGGATGTTTGTTCAAGCCTTCCAAATGCGTTTTGGAACAGGAAGAAGCATATGGTGACCCTACCATATGTTGACGAATTCAAGGAAGCCCAAATCCCTACCAAGGCTCGGCCCATTCAGATGAACAGGGATTTAGTCAAAGTCTGCTCCGAAGAAATAGCAGATCTCCTCAACAAAGGCCTCATTAGCCCGTCCAAAAGCCCGTGGTCTTGCGCGGCCTTTTACGTCAACAAGCAGGCCGAACAAGAACGTGGAGTTCCAAGGCTTGTCATCAATTATAAGCCTCTCAACAAAGCCCTCAAGTGGATTAGGTACCCAATTCCTAATCGCCAAGACTTGCTAAAGCGGATTACTTTAGCAAAGGTCTTCTCAAAGTTCGACATGAAATCAGGATTTTGGCAAATCCAGATTCATCCAGCCGACCGTTACAAGACGGCCTTCAATGTTCCATTTGGTCAGTACGAATGGAATGTCATGCCCTTCGGACTTAAGAATGCACCGTCCGAATTCCAAAGGATAATGAACGAAATCTTCAACCAATATCAAGAGTTCACGATCGTCTACATTGACGATGTCTTGGTATTTTCAAGCTCAGTAGATCAACACTTCAAGCATCTACAGGTATTCCTGAATGTCATCAAGTTCAATGGTCTTGTGGTATCCCAACCAAAGATCAAGTTGTTTCAAACAAGGATCAGATTTCTTGGCTACGACATCAACCAAGGAATCATCAAGCCCATTCAACGCTCTCTGGAATTCGTGGACAAATTCCCAGATGTGCTACAAGACAAAATGCAGCTACAGCGTTTCTTGGGTTGTGTCAACTACATTGGTGATTTCATCCGGGATCTCCGTTCAATTTGTCTGCCACTCTATGACAGACTGAAGAAATCTCCAAAGCCGTGGACGGACGAGCATACTCGGACAATCCAATCAATTAAGTCGCTGGCCAAAAGCATCCCATGCTTATCCTTGGTGGATGAACAGGCCAAGCTCATCATCGACACCGATGCCTCCGATATCGGTTATGGCGGCATTCTCAAGCAGGAACTTAACGGCAATACCTCTGTTGTCCGTTACCATTCCAGAGTCTGGAATAGTGCACAGAAGAACTATTCCACAGTCAAGAAGGAAGTACTAGCAATAGTACTTAACGTCCAGAAGTTCCAAGGCGACCTTATCACCAAGGAGTTCGTCATCAGGACTGATTCAAAGGCGTCAAAGTTTATCTTCGAGAATGACGTCAAGAATCTTATCTCCAAGCAGATCTTTGCTAGGTGGCAAGCGATCTTATCCTGTTTCGATTTCAAGATCGTGCCTATAAAAGGCAGCGAGAACTCATTAGCAGATTATCTCTCGAGAGAGCACCTCTTGAGAAACTCCCAATCTGCCTCTCATGCAACCTCCTCTCGGCCGGCAACGGCCACCTTCGTGACCACCGCAGCAACAGCAGAATAGTTCTCAAAACTATTCCCTTCAATCAGTAGCTTCCTCCTCAGGAACTACTCCTCCTTCTAAGGGAAATCAACCCTTAGGTCAATCATCTGCACCAGCTCCGATGAGTGCAGATAATTATGCCATGGACTTGCAGTTCGAGCAAGTATCCAGGCGACGTCAAGGTTCCTCTCCAAGGACTTTGACCATCCAAACAGACCCTTCTGGTCTTCCCCCTTTTCCTTCAACCACGTTGTTACGCCCTACTGGTGTTTCAACTCCAAACAAGCGTGCTGCTTCCCCAGCCGCTTCTTCCTCAAGATCTCCAATTCCGAGGAATCCTTCCTCGTTCTCTCAAGTTGTCAGGCCTAGGGTTTTCCAGCCTAGACCTCCAATTCAAGGTTATTTCACCAAGACTACGATGGTGGATTTAACCATTGAAACAGAATTCGATGGACCTTCTGTCCAAGAAGTCTGTAATCAAATATTTCCTCATGGCTTCCATTTTCTTCCAGAGGATCTGTCCAAGTCCCGGACCTTCTATGAGTATATTTTAGTCGATTCCAAATCCGCTGAAATTACTCATATTCCAGATAGAAATGATCCTTCCAAGATCATTTACTCCAAGCTGAGAATTTTCCGAGTCCTCAGTCCTTCCTCCTGGAAACAAGGAATGTTTGTCGGTAAGAAATTCTCCCGTCCCTTCAAACCAACATCTTACAATTACCGTGACTATACCAAGGCATGGTATTTTGTATTTTGGCTTCAACCTTTCAACCATTCTTGGTTTGTGACATTTTGTAAGCAAGCTTACAAGATGCACTTCCCTAACTGGTTTCAAAACTGGTGGATGTATTTTGGACTTTCCGAGGAGATCTTCCCCGTTGAAGTTCAACGTTCATACCACCTCTTCCAACAAAGTATCTATTCGTCTCCCCTTTCCAAGACGTTTAGATTTGCTTTGTACTTCCAAATACCGTGGATCTTCTGCTGGAATTTCCAGCTAGGACCCTCAGGTAGCTTCAAGGCCCTAAGCAAATCCCTTAGGATCAAATGGTGGGAAAAGTTCAATTTTTCACACCTGGAAGTCAACAAGATGAAGGATTGGTTCAAGGCCAATATTCATCTCCAAGACATGACAAGGCAAGAAGATGAGAGTTTCCTCCTTGCGAAGAATGCGGTTATGTCTTCATTAGCCGGAGCCGGATCCCAAGCCGATTTCAACTCCGTCGTCAACACAGTTGCTGGACATCTTCTGGAAACAGAAGACGAACAAGACAAAGTAGCTTCTCAATCTTCGGTCAACGATGACATCAATACCTTCGATCCTTACGAAGGTTACGACATCAACGACCCAAATTTGGACACGCAGCCATATTAGTCCAAATTTTCAATTATTTAATTTTATTCAAGTGTTTTTAGTTTTTAGTTTTTAATTATTGTAAATTTTATGTAAATTAATTTGTTTAAATTTATTGCATTTATTTTGATAAGATCATTGTATTCCGATCTTATCGTTGCTTTATCAGTCTGCTAAATTCCTGGATTTCACTGAAGAACATTTGGAAGAGAAGAATCCATGCCGGAGATGACATACTTCTGATGAGGAATCACCGACCTCAGGCGGCGCGTTTAGCGAAAATGGACTGACTCTTTGCAAGAGAAGACTCTTATATCTCACAAGGCAGAAGTTAGGTTATACAGATGGTCGCTCTGTGGCAACAAGGCGGGGTAGCCAAAGTAAGACCACCTGTGGAGCTGTGTATTCCGTAGAATATGATGGATGCCTATACGATCGATATGATGGAATCAACAGTCCAAGCCAATCAGAAGACAGCCGGGTGACGCCATTATCTTCTCCAACAAGTTTTCAGAAGGAAGAATCCAAGACTAGCAGACATATCCAATCTATTTTACCGCTTTCTTTTACTGCTTTTCGCTGTAATTATTTTATTTCCGCTGTGTATTTTTATTTTGCTTTCAATAAGAACAAGTGGGGGTCCTGTCCCACCAATCTTATCTTTTAATTAGTTCATGCAAAGACTTTCAGAACACGCCAAGCAAGGGTCCTGTCTTGTCGGCCATTCTGAAAAGTTGAATTGTAATTATCGTTGGTTACACTGTGTAGACAATAATGGAACTAATAATTGGACCCCACGGTGCAATTATTAATTTGCATTATAAATAGCAGTGCATCCGACCCTCAATGGTATCAGAGCCATAGTTGCTCATTTTACTTCTCTCTCTATGGAGTAGTCTCCCTTCTGAATCCGGGGGTGGAAGGATGACAAGGCATACTTCTGACAAGGCAAGAAGATGAGAGTTTCCTCCTTGCGAAGTGCGGTTATGTCTTCATTAGCCGGAGCCGGAACCCAAGCCGATTTCAACTCCGTCGTCAACACAGTTGCTGGACATCTTCTGGAAACAGAAGACGAACAAGACGAAGCAGCTTCTCAATCCTCGATCAACGATGATTTTGATACCTTCGATCCTTACGAAGGTTACGACATCAACGACCCAAATTTGGACACGCAGCCATATTAGTCCAAATTTTCAATTATTTAATTTTATTCAAGTGTTTTTAGTTTTTAGATTTTAATTATTGTAAATTTTATGTAAATTAATTTGTTTAAATTTCTTGCATTTATTTAGATAAGATCATTGTATTCCGATCTTATCGTTGCTTTAATAGTCTGCTAAATTTCTGGGTTACTCTGAAGAACATTTGAAAGAGAAGAATCCATGCCGGAGATGGCATACTTCTGATGAGGAATCACCAACCTCAGGCGGCGCGACTAGCGAGAATGGACTGACTCTGCGCAAGAGAGGATTCCTATATCTCACAAGGCAAAAGTTATGTTTTGCGGATGGGGTGCTTTGTGGCAGCAAGGCGGGGTAGCCGAAGTAAGACCACCTGTGGAGCCGTGTATTCCGTAGAATATGATGGATGCCTATACGATCGATATGATGGAATCAACAGTCCAAGCCAATCAGAAAACATCCGGGTGACGCCATTATCTTCTCCAACAAGTTTTCAGAAGGAAGAATCCAAGACTAGCAGACATATCCAATCTATTTTACCGCTTTCTTTTACTGCTTTCCGCTGTAATTATTTTATTTCCGCTGTGTATTTTTATTTTGTTTTCGATAAGAACAAGTGGGGGTCCTGTCCCACCAATCTTATCTTTTAATTACTTCATGCAAAGATTTTCATAACACGCCAAGCAAGGGTCCTGTCTTATCGGCCATTCTGAAAAGTTGAAATGTAATTATTGTTGGTTACACTGTGTAGACAATAATGGAATTACTATTATTACTAATATTAGTATTTTAAAAAAGATATATATGTGTAGGATAAAAATAGGTGACTACTATAATTAAAGGTAAGTCCTGACTTAGTTGAATTGTGTCAATGTGTAATAATTTCTTTTTCTCATATATCACAATTTTCTGTCTTATTGGAAAAGGACAAATGTTTTTTAAGTTAAGTTATTTTAATTTATCAATCTTTTGTTATATTATTTGGGTTATTTTTGGATTTAAACACCATCTACTAGTTGAGATGTAATCAGTTTGTGTAATGTTTTTAATTCTTATATATCATTTTTCACCAATAAAATATTTTTCGACTACACATCAAAATAGATCCCAACTGAAAGTGTCCAAGGGACTAAATGATCTTACATGTGATTTTGTGATCGAATAATTTGCCAAAATTGTAAGACGTCCATGTCTTAACTAACTTCAACATTCTTATCTACAATGGGCCTAACAACAATCAACTTCACATCCTTTGTTTTCAACAAACGCACAACAATCAAAATATCAAATTCCACAACTATGGAAGCTGTCAAAATCCCCACAGACAATAACCTTCTTCTCTTTTATCCAAACTTCCAATAACTATGGATTATACTTATCTGAATATGCTAGCATCGTCGCACACTTCAAAAACATTTTTCAGGGGTGTTTGGAGTTAGGAGTTGAATAATAAAGAGTAAATAGTTATGAAATATAGGAAGTTGTGAACTTTTAAAACCTACAGCCGTATAAAAAATTTATAAGATATAAAATTGATGCTTTTTAGTAGTGCGACCCAGGACCTCTTTGGTTTAAATAAGAAGTGAAGTTTCGTACTCCTACACTTTTATACTCCTATTTTCCAATTCCATGAGCCAAACATCATCTTCATGTTTTTGTAAAACTCAACCCAAAGTCCCCACCCCACTACTCTATATTGCCATCCAATACTCATAATATACTTTCCATTTCATTAATTTAAACCTCAAAACGTGAAAAGCATATCAACTTATAGGTTTCTGTATTCAAAATCTTTGTTAGAAAGATTTTTCTCTTAGACAATCAAACCCGTGTGTTCTATAATGTGCAACTTAGTGGTTATTTTCTTTAAAATAATAATAAAATTAATGAAAGAAATTTATATTAGACTGGCTAGAGTAATTTTCATTTTCGAGATTGAGCTTTCTCTTGCCTTTTATTTTCTGCGATTGTGTTGTTTTCGTTTCTTTTCATTAAGGGAGTCTTTCATTAAAAATATAAACCAATATACATAGCAACCCATGGTTAGCAACGCATTCACGACAATGAGAGTCTCTATTAGACAGTTAATAAAAATTGTCTGTTAAGAATTAGTTATCATTTTTCTTCAACTTCTAGCTTGTTAAAGTAGTTTCATTTCTATTACAACTCATTATCAAACTTCCATGTACAGACTTGTATAAATTCCCTCATTTGTTCATAAATAAATTGAGTGAAAGCTTCTTCAAAACTTTGTTCAATATGGTATCAGAGCACACCCTTTTCTCTTAAACTTTTCGGTACCCGAACTCCGTTCATACTTTGCCACTGAAACCTTTCGCTGCAATAATGACGACTTCGACCATCAACGTGTCACAGACCTCGCCGAAAAACCTAGAAAATCCCAATTTGAATCAGTCTGATACCTCTGCCCAAACTTCCTTCAATCAAAACCAAGGATATTTGAATCCTTATTTCCTTCATCACAAAGATAACACAAACTTAGTACTTGTCACAGAGAAATTGGCTGAGGAGAATTACGTCTCTTGGAGCCGTGCGATGACCATTAGATTCTCAGTAAAAAATAAAATCAGTTTCGTTGATGGAACCATCACACGACCAACCGGAGACCTCATTCCAGCTTGGATCAGAAATAACAACATTGTTATTTCTTAGATATTATACCCAGTCTCTAAACCCATCTCAACCAGCATTCTCTTCTCAGATTCTGCAAGAACAATATGGGTAGATCTCAAGGAAAGATTTCAAAAGAAGAATGCACCAAGGATATGTCAATTGAAACGATCCCTGACAACACTATCATAGAACCAAGACTCTATTTGTATGTATTTTACTAAGTTTAAGACTTTGATTGATGAATTAAACACATACAGACCAACCTGCAATTGTGGAACTTATACTTGTGATGGCCTAAAAGAAATGGCAAACTTCCTTCAGATGGAATATCTTATGGTTTTCCTTATGGGACTCAATGAGAATTTCTCTCAGGCACGAGCTCAACTTCTTCTTATGGATCCTCTTCCATCTACAAGTCAAGTCTTCTCTCTTCTCCTTCAAGAAGAACAACAAAGGTCAATCAGATCCTTTGCCTCCTCAACACCTGCAATGGCATTTGCAGTAAGTTCAAGTTCTTCTAAAAGTAACTCCACAACAAACAAAGAAAGGAAAGACCTATGTGCACTCATTGCAATCTTCCTGGACATACAATGGACAAATGCTACAAAATTTATGGATATCCTCCTGGATATAGAACAATACAGCAACAACAAAGAGATAATAATGTTGTTAATTCAGTAACAACTCAGAATGATGAGAGTGCACCTCAAGGGACCACGGAACTCAGTTCAATTCCGAAGATTAACAATACTACAAAAGCCTTAATACAGTGTCAAAATCTTCTTAATCAACTTCAATCCCAAATAAATGCTTCCAGTCAGCAACTACCTCACACATAGCAGGTACTTCTTATTCATAAAGGATAATAGATTTTGGACCTTCTACTCATATCTCTTGTTGCAAGTCTCTTTTTGCATCGATCCAACCATGCTCTACATCAATTCATTTGCCAAACAAACAAGTTTTTGAAGTTAAAAGTTTTGATATTGTAAAATTATCAGAATCCATAGAGCTACAGAATGTATTATACATACCAGAATTTTTATTCAATCTTATATCAGTAAGTGCACTGACAAAGGATACGCCAGTAAATATTAACTTCTCTAATAACACTTGTGCGATTCAAGACAAGTTCACTTTGAAGAAGATTGGCAGTGCTGAACTTCTATATGGTCATCCATCTTTTGATACATTGAAGTCTCTACAAAGTTTGTTGCAATTGAAATCTTTTTGTTCTCATCATTGTACTACTTGTCCATTAGCCAAATAGAGAAGACTCTCTTTTTCATCAAATAATCATCTGTCTTCCAATGCTTTTGACTCTCTTATTCACACTGATATTTGGGGTCCCTTATCTACTGCCACTCATGAAGGGTATACTTATTTTCTTACCATAGTAGATGATGCTACTCGTTTTACATGGGTCTTCATGCTTAAACAAAAATTTGATGTCAAACTTATCATACCTCAGTTTTTAAAGCTTATTGAAACCCAATATGGTAAGATAATCAAGCAAGTGGGTTCTGATAATGCCCCTGAACTTATGTTCACTGATTTCTTTAAAGAAAAAGGGGTATTGCATCAATTCTCTTGTGTTAGCTGCCCACAACAGAACTCTGTAGTTGAAAGAAAGCATCAACACATACTCAATACAGCCCGAGCGCTATTCTTCTATCAGGTATTCCATTAATCTTTTGGGGAGAATGCGTACTAACTGTTGTATTTTTTATCAACAGAACTCCCTTAAAGTTATTAAATTGGAAATCTCCATTCCAATTGCTTAACAATAGCTTGCCCGACTACAAACCTCTAAAGGTGTTCGGATGTCTCTGCTATGCTTCGACACTTCCACACAATCGTTCTAACTTTCAACCAAGAGCAATACCCGTTGTTCTCATAGGCTATCTACAAGGCATGAAGTCATATAAACTATACAACATTGACCAAAAGTAGTTTTTCATCTCAAGAGATGTAATTTTCCACGAGGAAATTTTCCCATTCAAAGGTTCCTCTATTTCACAGCCCACGGAAGTCCCATTTCCATGTTTTTTCCTCCTTAAAGCCTTCCATAAGTCCACTAACTATCATCATCCTCCATCAATTACATCTACTGTTCCTTCCTCATCAGTTCTCAATTATGACAGTACCTCAGAACCCATAGACCAGCTCACAAATGAACCATCTCCAAACCAACAGCCTGACCAAAATCCATTTCAAACTTCTAACCCCATAGTAAGAAGATCAACTCGTGCCACCAAACAACCCTCTTATCTACAAGCTTACCACTGCAGCCTCCTTACCTCACAAACTTGCCACCAAAAGTCCACTAAATATCCTTTAAACCAATACCTATCATACCAAGCCCTCTCCCCTTCCTTCAAACATTCAGTACTACAAATGTCCACCTTAAAAGAATGTACCTTTTACCATGAGGATGTGATGTATGATGATTGGAAAAAAGGCCATGAAAGTCGAATTAAAAGCTATGGAAGCCAATCATATGTGGAGCATAGTTCCCTTACCAACTGGCAAGAATACTGGTGGCTGCCGGTGGATATACAAAATTAAACACAAAGCTGATGGCACCATTGAACGTTATAAAGTGCAGACTTGTTGCAAAAGGATTTACACAGTAAGAAGGTCTGGATTATTTTGAAACCTTTTCGCCTGTAGCCAAGATGGTTACTGAAAAACCTTGTTAACCATTATTGTATCAAAGCACTGGCAACTAACTTAATTGGATGTGAACAATGCCTTTCTCCATGGAGACTTGTTTGAGGAAATGTACATGGACTTACCACTTGGTTATAAACCAAATCTCACCATTCAGGGGGAGAAGATGGTCTGCAAACTTCACAAATCCATATATGGTCTGAAGCAAGCCTCTCATCAATGGTTTGCTAAGTTCTCTCAGTTTTTTATCTCAATAGGCTTCCAACAATCAAAGGCAGATTATTCACTCTTCATAAAAGGCCAAGGTAACAGCTTCCTTGCTCTACTTGTCTATGTTGATGATATTATTACCACGGGAGCAAATGATGGCCTCATTCATAATCTACAAACTAAACTCAACCATAAGTTTCTACTCAAAGACTTGGGATCCCTTAAATTCTTTCTTGGCCTTGAACTAGCCCGATCTTCAACCGACATTCTCTTGTCACAAAGACATTATGCCTTACGTTTATTGGAAGAAGCAGGCTTACTTGGTGCCAAACCAGCCTCAGTACCTATGGATCCCATTGCCAAGTTGAAGAGTTCAGACGAAAACCTTCTCCAAGACCCAACTGCTTTTAGAAGATTAATTGGGAAGCTCCTGTATTTGACCATTTCAAGACAGGACATCACGTTTGCTGTTCACAAACTTAGCCGGTTCATGGCAAAACCCAACAAGACACATATGGATGCCGCAAATCATCTCTTAAGATACATCAAAGGCTCACTTGGTCAAGGAATCTTCTTGTCTAAAGCACATGATTTATCCCTGAAAGCCTTTGCAGATGCAGATAGGGGATCGTGTTCTGACACTTGTCGCTCAGTTACTGGGTGTTGTGTCTTTCTTGGAAAATCTTTAGTATCGTGAAAGTCAAAGAAACAGCAAATGGTTTCTCGATCATCGGCTGAAGCAGAGTACCGAGCATTAGCCATAGTGTCCTGTGAGGTTATATGGCTCAAAAGTCTCCTCAAAGAACTTCAAATTGAAGTAGATACACCAGCCATTGTTTACTGTGATAACCAGGCTCCCATTTACATAGCTAATAACCCTATGTTTCATGAGAGAACCAAACACATAGAACTTGATTGCTACTTCGTCCGAGATAGGGTAACTGATGGATCCATTAAATTACTCCCTGTTCATTCTGCTCATCAACTTGTTGATGCTCTTATTAAACCTCTCAATGCCACAACCCTGTCTCTTCACATGTGCAAGATGGAAGTCAAAGATATCTTTTCTCCATCTTGAGGGGGAGTATTAGACAGTTAATAAAAAGTGTCTGTTAAGAATTAGTTATCATTTTTCTTCAACCTCCAGCTTGTTAAAGTAGTTTCATTTATGTTACAACCCATTATCAAACTTCCACATACAGACTTGTATAAATTCCTTCACTTATTCATAAATAAATTGAGTGAAAGCTTCTTCAAAACTCTGTTCAATAGTCTCATTATCGAATGGGTTGCTGAGGATATTGATTTACTTTAATTTTCTTTTAAATTTCTTGTAACCCCTCAAGTTCAATTTTTCCTCCATCCACAACAATGGTCGTACAAGGATTTCAAAAGTTACCCTAGCTGAAATTTTTGTCACGTTCATCCTCTGTAAGACCATCAATGGAGTTGAAAAGGCCGACTCTAATTAGTTTATTATATTCACGAGCATCACTGTTTAAAAGAAAATTCTCATTATTTTCATTTGTTATTTTAGCGAAACTCAAATAACTTCTCATCATTGTAGCTTGAGAAACTACCATGGCCATTGTTATCTACAGTAATGTCATGGATTCAAACTTCCTCAGATCTTGCCGCCACCAATAACAACACCAAAGATGAAGAAGAATCTTTGGTGTTCTCATCATGAAGTAAAAAAGTATACATCAATTACCACTAAACTATACTCACATTTTTTAGATTTTAATTTATTACTTTAAATTTAAAAAAATATACATTAATTATCACTAAACTATACTTACGTTTCAACCAAATACACAAACTTATAAAAAGAATAGGAAAAATGATTGAAGTAGTACTCTTAATTGGTTTGTGAGGGGAGAGGCAAAATTTCTTTATTATTATTTTTTTATGTTTGTACTGATGTTGCATCATTAGATATAATCAATTTTAATTTCAGACTAAATAAGAAATTATTCATGAACCAACCAACCAAATATAAAGCTAATTGGAGAAATACTCTCTCCACCATAAGAATGCTAAATCCCTAAGTTAAGTCCAACCATAAACACAGGAGGCAAAAAGAGCACCCAAACTCAACCAAAAAAGAACAACAACACAATATCACATACACACACAATAATGGAAAGCAATACAACCTACCACAATTATCTCATCCCATCCCAAAACAATTCTCACAACTTCCTTACAAATCAACAATTTAGGACGGAATTTGAGTTTAGAATGAATTCGGAATACTCCACATCAAGAAAAAAAAATTGTTAAACAATTTTGTTATATAAGAAAAGTATCTTTTTTGGTTATTCCGTTGAAGATAAGAAACACGTTTTCAAACTTGAGTTTAGTGAAAGAAACTAACACAACCTATTTAAGTTCTCTACACGACTCGTGAAAATTTTACATTACACACCTATCAAACCTATATTACAAACATTTTTTCTAAAAAAATCTCAAACTTCCTAAAGCATAAGATGCCAAATCCTCACCACAAAGTGGGAAAAATATATTAATTTTTCCTATTATTCTAATCCTTTAGTTATTGATTTTGATCAAACTCAAGTAAGAAAAGAGAATTGCTTTCTTAATTTTATATAACAAGAATACCAACCCACAAACTTTTGAATTAATGGGGCCTGCGTAAAGGACTCTATGGCCTACAAAACCAAAATAAAATAAAATCACCATAAAATATGATTTTTGGTTCTATGGTTTGGAATTTATTCAATTTTAACTCAAATGGTTTTGATACAAATGAAAAGTATTTTCAAAATTACAATAATTATTTTTGTTCATCACACCATAAATTCTTTTTTGAAAATTTTAATTCGTTAGTTTTCATGTAGTGAAAGTGAGATGTATAACATAAAAAGTATTGTTTTTTAATAAATTTTAAATTTAATTCATTAAATTTAATTTTTGTTGAAATTTGTTATATAATATGATATACTAAATACAGTAGGGAATATCATGTTTTCAAAATTTATAATAAATACTAATGAATAATAATTTGTTTTTAGAAAATCTGCAATAAAGTAGTACGGACTACATGTAAGTTTTTCTTTTTTCTTTTTTTAAGTATAGTATTAAAATTTAACAATTAAAAATATAAAAACTAAAATTAAACAAACTTCAAAATACAAATATGAACGAGTATTAAAAAAGGCAAATATAAATTAAAATTTACGACGAAGTGTGGGTATATATTTTGCAAAGATATTGGATTAAAACTAAGTTGGAGAAGAGAAATCAAATCTTTGATATCGTTGTGTAGTTGTCTGACTTTTGTTTAATTTTAATTTATTTACTTTTATTTAAATATTAAGTTAAGAATTGTTTTAATAAAAATTAGTTAAATAATAATAATAATAGTTATCATCAAAGAAAATAGGCCACAAATGTGTTTTCAAACATCATTGTGAAAAAAAAACAATAAAATAACTTTGTGTAATTAATAATAAATTAATAGTAGAAAATAAATTTAAAATTTTAATAAAAATATAATTTCTAAAATTAATAAACACAACGGAAATTGTCAAAAAACAGAATAATTGATAAATTATTTACCTTATGATGATAATAAGTTTTTCTTCTTTTTTTGTGAATAGTTTGTAGTTTTTTTAATATTCTTGGAAATAAAATCTATTTAAAAATCTATTTCTATTTATTTATTTTTCTATAATGAACTTTTATTTGAAAAATTGTATCAAATAGTCAAAAACATTTAAAAGAATAGATGATAACACCTATTTTTTTGTATATTGCGAATATGACAAAAATTAATGATATTTTACGGCTATCACACTTAATCATAGAATTATCGACTTTTAAATTTACTACTTTTGTAATTTTGAAGATGCAGTTACATACCTCGTATTATCGTATATATATATATATATATTACTATTTTTACAAAGCCCCTATTATTCTCTCATCACTATCTCTTTGTCGATGGTTTTGTATATTATTTGTTATTGAAAGTAAAATAGTTTACATCCAAACAAAACTATTATAATCTACCAATTATATTATAATAACCAAACTAAGCGGTTTTGAAATTCCTTTGTCAGTTCCAAAAGAATACAAAATATAAAAATAGTATTTTAACCATCACTTTACAAGTACAAACCATTCTCTCATCCAACCTCAAATCCCTCTCCTCTGTTTTCCTCTGCTTATTGCAAACCAACATATTCAAATTACTGAGATTCCTCTTCTTTAACCTCCATTTTCCTTTTTAGAGTTCTTTTTTCTTGTTCTGCTTCATTCATTTTTGCACTTTCTTGAAACTCCCAAAATTGTGTTTTCATTTCATTTCATTAACGACAGTTTACGCTTTAAAGCACTGCCAAAGCTCCGGCTTTTCATGGTTTCTTTTACTGAAAAAAAAACACAAGTTTTTTATTTTATAATTCCCAATTCTCCTCTAAAACCTACCTTCTCAAGCAAAGCTGTAAATCGTAACTGAACTCTTTTCTCAAGTACTCTCTCTTGCTATTTCCTTTTCGAACTACCAGCCAAACAAACTCAATTGAACTGAATCACAAGTTTTAAACACACCCATCTCATTTGGAATCTCTAATTTTCAGTTTCTGGGTTTTATTTAATTCGAGGGAATAATGACGCCTGCAAAACGGAGTACAGAGGAAGCCATGGTTTCCAGCTTCAATCAAACGATCCAACAAGAAGACTACAGAGAAGAAGAACAGAGAGGAGAGGAAGATGAATCAATGGGTGGATTCAAGAGCTTTCTCTGGCATGGTGGCTCTGTTTATGATGCTTGGTTCAGTTGTGCTTCGAATCAGGTAATTGTAATAATCCATCGGCTTAAGATTTTGAGTAAAATGGTTTGAAAAATTGGAAAATTGTGTTTGTGTTTTTGTTTCTTGGCAGGTAGCTCAAGTTCTTTTGACTCTGCCATACTCTTTCTCTCAATTGGGGATGGTTTCAGGGATTATTTTTCAGATTTTCTACGGACTTGTTGGGAGTTGGACGGCGTATTTGATTAGTGTTTTGTATATCGAGTATAGAGGGAGGAAGGAGAAGGAGAATGTTAGCTTCAAAAACCATGTGATCCAGGTTTGCAAAAACAGAGTAGTTTGAAAATCTTTGTTTTTCGTTTTCTTTAGAAAAAAAAAGGGAAAAGATTTTGATTGGTTTTTGTGGTACTCTGTTTTTCGACAGTGGTTTGAAGTGCTTGATGGTCTTCTTGGGCCTTGCTGGAAAGCAGTTGGATTGGCTTTTAATTGTACTTTTCTTCTCTTTGGCACTGTCATTCAACTTATTGCTTGTGCAAGGTTCGTTCTTCTTCATCTTCATCTTAATTCGGTTGTAGAAACTATGTTTATTTTATTTTATATACTTTATTGAACTTTGAGATGTTTCAAATAATCTGTCTTATTTTATGGGTCTATTCTGCACATTGTTGTATTTAGGAATGTTTCAGTCTGATAGTGTTTTCGTTTCAAATGGTCTACTACTGTAGAGTTTTTGTTTGCTCTGCTTTGAAAAACGGGAAACGAAATAGTGAAAAAGAAACAATAGAACTATGTTTGGTGATCTCCCTCTAAACGTTGTTATCGAAGAAATTTTATGTTATGTTTTATTTTGGTAGATATTTGTTTGTGCATTATAAGAGTAAAGAAAGATAAATAATTTGTTTGTGTTTTGTGTTTTGATTTCTTTATTTTTCTTGTCTGCATTCTATGAAGATTTTGAAAATATAAACTAATTTTTGAAAGTGAAAAAAGGAGTTTTCAATAGAGTATTTAAAATGATTGAGTAGTTATTAGGGTTGGTATTATTATAGTATGTGAGTTATAATAGTTTGTAAATTAAATAGTTTTGATTTGAAATGTATACTATTTTATTCATGTTATTTTAGTATAAATAAGTAAGAAACAGCAAACAATGTATCGGGAAAGGAAAGAAAGGTTTTGAAACAGTAATAGTGTAGTTAATTTTAAGTTGTAAATAGTTAGAAACACATACTATTATCGTTGAAGCCTAAAATGTGGAGTGTGTTATAATGGCTTACTCTACCAACTTCAAGTTGTGATCCAAAAACAATACTCTTAGGTAGGATGAAAACTATAAGGTAAGAAATTGTGAAAAAGAAATAAAATGTTTATACACGAAAAAAGACTTGTTCTTTTTGTTTTTAATAAAATAAGTGGGTAGGAGACTTGAGTATATGATCTTAAAAGAAGTACATGTCAATTACTGCTAAACATCACTTTGACAAAATAAATTAAGAACAATACTGCTAAACAATTACTGCTTAACTAGGTTCTTTTCACATGTCTCTGATCAATAACTTTTACTTCTATGTGTTAAATAAATTGTATTATGTGTGTGTTTGCAGTAATATATATTACATAAATGACAAATTAGACAAGAGGACATGGACTTACATATTTGGGGCTTGTTGTGCCACTACTGTCTTCATACCATCTTTTCACAACTATAGAATTTGGTCATTTCTAGGCCTGGGAATGACCACTTACACTGCCTGGTATTTGACTGTTGCTGCTCTCGCTCACGGTCAGGTAATTTTAATAACTCGAATAAGAAATCGTTTGAAACGACTACTACAATGTGATCAGTATAAACAACACAAGAAGTTAGAACTTGCATCTAATGATTTATTAGAACATGCTAATTTAATTTCAAATCAACATTTATTTGGTTATTAAGATAAAATCACATTCGGCTAAAAAAAACAAATGTCTCATTTAGTTACTTTTTTTTAGTTGAAAAAGTGTCTAATGAGTTCTTAAACTTTTAACTTTGTGTCTAATAAGTCCTTACAATTCCATTTTTAGGACTATAGCTAATATATATTTGATATTTTGTAGTTGTTTTTTTTTAAAAAAAAAAAAAAAAAACTTACACATATTACAAAATTAAAAATTTATGGTCGGTTAAAAGAAAGATCTATTTTATACTTAAAATTAAAAGTTTATATATGTATATCATATATACTTTTAAAGTTCAGGAAGTTGTTATTAAACATTTCTTAAAGTTCATGAATCTTATAAATACAATCTTGAAAGTCCATCAACTAAATCGGTAATCTAAGATTGATGGATAATTATTTATTCATATTCGTAGACCTAAGTTTGAAATGACTTTCTTCTAGGTTGAGGGTGTGAAGCATTCAGCCCCAACCGAGTTGGTTCTATATTTCACCGGCGCCACGAATATCCTTTACACATTCGGTGGTCATGCCGTTACCGTGTAAGTCTCATTAGTGGTCGTCGTCACTGTCATCTTTTAATTTCATCAAATAATTTGATTTTATATTTGTATTTGTAGGGAAATTATGCATGCAATGTGGAAGCCTCAAAAGTTTAAGTACATATATCTCGTGGCAACTCTATATGTATTTACACTGACCCTCCCGTCGGCGGCCGCCGTGTATTGGGCTTTCGGCGACCAACTTCTCACCCATTCCAACGCCTTCTCCCTACTCCCCCGCTCCCGGTGGCGCGACGCGGGCGTCATTCTCATGCTTATTCACCAGGTAATATTATTTTATTTCCATAATCAACTTCAATTTTTATTCTTTCATTTATGTTCTATTTTTAATCTAATTATTTCATTAAATTCAAATATAGACAAATATTACAAAAAAAAAAAAAAATGAAATTGTTCAATTCTTAAAATTTTTCATTTCATCTACTTAAAGAAATTTAGTTTTGGAGAAGTTTAAGTATAATCTCTATAATTTAGGGAGGTTTTAATTACATTCTTAATTACACTTGAATTTATTTATTTTATTATTATTTTCTAATCTTTGAACTTGGACATTTGTTCCAAGAAAAGACCTTTATTTGGAGAGTTTGTTTCCCTTAAAATAAGATGCAATTTAATATGACGGTTATAATACGTAAAATTGAAAGGTATTCTGTAATCAATTGCTTCATAACGTAAATTATCATGTAAATTGACATGATAATTAATGTGTAAAAAAGTTCGGTGAATAATTATGTTTTAATGATATCATTTGGTAACTTGATGTCAATTTCTTTTTTTGGTTACAACACTAATTATCGTTTTTTATAGTAGATAATCAGTTAGAATGTTATTTTGGTTATGGTTAAAGATTATTCAATTTTGGTTTTTATTCTTTTAATAAATTTTAAATTTATAGTTTGAAGTTATGTATAACAAAATTGATTAAATAATAATAATAATAATAATAATAATAATAATAATATTATTATTATTATTATTATTATTATTATTATTAATAATATGTATCAACTTTAGGGTGAAAATATAGTACTAACTTCAAAACAAATAAATCAAAATAATATTTTAACCTAAAAATATCACGTTTTTCACAATGTTAGTTGTTACACCAATTTTAAACTTTTATTTCAAGAGAAAAAATACAACTTGGACGAATTGTAAAATTCAAATAAAGAATGAAGAAAATGAATATTTTCAGAAATTTAAGGACCTAACAAATTAGAGTACTTTGTGTTATCATATACAAGGACAAGAAACAACCTTAATAATAATCTTTTGTTTTTCCTTCTCATAAATCTCATCTAAACCTAAATTTATCATGTTTTTGCATGGGCAGTTCATAACGTTTGGTTTTGCTTGTACACCACTCTACTTTGTGTGGGAGAAAGTAATAGGAATGCACGAGACTAAGAGCTTGTTTTTAAGGGCAATAGTGAGGCTTCCCGTTGTTATTCCCATTTGGTTTTTAGCCATTATTTTCCCTTTCTTTGGCCCTATCAACTCAGCCGTTGGTGCCCTTCTTGTTAGCTTCACTGTTTATATCATCCCTTCCCTAGCTCATATGCTCACTTATCGATCTTCCTCCGCCCGACACAACGCGTCTGAAAAACCTCCTGCCATCGTTGCCTGTAGCTGGACTCTCATGTACATCATCAACACATTCATAGTCGTTTGGGTTTTGGTAGTTGGTTTCGGCTTTGGTGGTTGGGCTAGCATGACTAATTTCATCAAACAAGTTGACACCTTCGGACTCTTTGCCAAGTGCTACCAATGCCCTTCTAAGGCGCCACCAGTGCCCACAGCAGCGGCACATCGTTGACGATTAGATGTTTGATGCTTTTTCCTCACTATAATCTTTTGTTTTATGTTATATTGTGTTGGTTTCATCAATATAAAGAAGGTCTATATTGTAGGGTTATGTATACATATATAACATACACATATATATACATATTTGTAACATATGGTTGAAATTTTCTATCTTTTAATTTATGTCGTGATCATTGTGTGTATTGTTAGAAGAATAATGAATCTAA
>CM046892.1:10270328-10350501 GCA_025688845.1 Cucumis hystrix | reverse complement strand
AGGGTTATGTATACATATATAACATACACATATATATACATATTTGTAACATATGGTTGAAATTTTCTATCTTTTAATTTATGTCGTGATCATTGTGTGTATTGTTAGAAGAATAATGAATCTAACAATTTACCATAGTTATTTAAGACAAAAAAAATGAATCTAACAATTTACCATAGTTATTTAAGACAAAAAAAATGTACTTTTATCATGTTAAGGATTTAAAATAGGGCCCAACCGGGTTCGAACATGTGACCTCTTGATCTGCAATCAAATGCTCTACCACTGAGCAATAGACCAAATTTTGAGAAAAGAGTTAAATATCTTTTATTTGAACATATAATATTTAAACTTACTCTAAATTTTTAGAATCTATGAAAAGAAGTCTTCTAAAATGATTATATAGAGTTATTTTATATATCACCGTGTTAGATATGTAAATATAATCTACAACTTTATTTGTAATTTTTTATTTTTCCTTTTGAGAATTAAGAGTGTGGTATAATTTAATAATGACAATATTAATTTTGTATTATAATTTTTAAGATCTGTTTTGAAATAATTAGAAACCAAAATAATAGAAACAAAACAAACTAAATTTAGTATACCAAATTGCTCAAAGCCTTTTTAATTCGAATGATTCGAAACCATAATTATAAATGTTTGCACTTGTTTGAAGTCTATTACTTTTTAGATGTAAGGTTTCAACTATTTTAACATTTTTTTAAAAATAAACCCTACACGATTAGATTAAAATACTATAAGAATGGAAATTCTTCTAAACAAGGTCTATGACGATATATGATAAATATACAAAGCTGATAAACACTTCATAAAGTTGAAGACTTGATACAAGAGTAATTTGTGTTCTCCATATCTTTCAACAATAATGAAGCAAATTCACCTCAACACAACAGGCTTCTGGTGTTGTTATCCTTGTACAATAAATACATCAATTCAGCGAGTTCAAATCCAGGTTCACTTATCTCTTGTAATTATGATGTATGGAGGACATGGAGACTCGGTCTGTAATCTCGAATTGCTTGGCCATTATCACCCATTGGTGGAAATCAACTATAACGACTCGAATTTTTCAAAACCAAGTTGGAATTATTACTGATCTAATTATCTTAACTTTCTAAAAACAATAGCGGAAGCATAAACCAAGTAGTTCTCATATAGCTGGTCATAAGTCTTTGTTGCTTGCCAGCTTGTCTTTCCTCTTACCTTGACCTGCAAAGTTAAACATGGAAAAGGAAGTCCCCTCAATCATAACAGTCTTCTGATCTCGAAGGAACACACATGGTCTAGTGATACCATAGGAAAACTCTTTCAGTCTGATTATCCCATGGGAGCATACATCAGCCTAGTCAGTCTAATGATCCTGTCAGACCACACATGAATTATGACAGACTAGTGGCTCCTCGAATGCAGACAATCATAATAGTGAAAGGTGGTGATCCCGAGAGACACCGTACATGTAGGTACACATCCTAATAGCCAAAGCTAACAGACACCAACATTCCAAAAGCATGTAACGATCAAAATAAGCATGATATGAAACATCAGTCATAACAATCCATAAGCATATAATTCAATTAAACATGCATAAATGTCACAAAAGATCAGACACTAGTACATACTAATCTAGGCAATTTAGTTACCGTTGGTGCATATTCAGTCACAACACATGCAGACTCTTACATTTTCATTTGAAGGTCCAGTAGTAGAATCTCTTACCTTAAAATAGTATTAGACTCATTTGCAAAATTCCTTGATGCACATTACACCACAAAGTAACCTAAACATAAGGAAAATAATTAGTCATTTTACTAAATAAAATTGTCAATTATGCCCAAACAACAATCTAGACATGCAAACATCATCATACTTTTCACATTGAACATTCCAAATCATTGCCCTTTACACATTCCACAGTAGCCTTAAACCAAACCAATGACTAACCCTTCATAAATTATCAGTAAAACTAAGCTAATAGTTATCCATCACAATTATTACAATAACCTATAGGCTATGCAAATAACTCCCCCATAATAGTTATCACAGTAACCCATAAGCTAAGCAAATAATTCATCAGTAATAGACTTGCAGTAAACCATCACAGTCTAATTCATAACATAAATCCATAATATAGACATGTAAGCAATCATCACTTCACAACAATTATAGGCAACTCCCATAGTAAGGATATGCAAATAATTATTCTTTACACCTTAGCCTAATCCAATGGCTACCCTTTACAATTTAAAAGTAACCTTAGGCTATACAAACAATTCACCATCACAAACATATCACAAGTTATGTATATAGTCATATCACCATTATCACACACAGTAATCCAACCCTCAATTGGGGATCCAATAATAATAGAACCCTACCTTAGGTTATGCTAAAGTTTCTTGCTGCAAACAAAACCACAATTCCACGTATGCATAACAAAAATTAAATTAACAATTTTTGCCAATAAATTACTAATTTAATTATTTTAGCTTACCAAACTTACCCAAATGAAAATTGAAAACTAATTTCAAACTTGGAGAAAAAAATCACCACTCAAATCCTCAACCTTTGTTAGAGAGACCTTCCAAAGGCAACCAAAATCAGTTTCAATAATAAACTTTGAAAAAACACACACTTAGTTATAACTGAATATAATGTTGTAACTTGAGTTAATAACTAGAGATACAACTGGGAGAACATGTAAAGTAGTAAATCATAAACACACATAACTTTGGTAACCCAATTCGATGACAATGCACCTATGTCTAGGGGGTCTTAGACCCAGATAAGAGAATATATTGCTCATCATATAATTGATCATAACAACGTTATGACTCAAAGAACAACACGTTACTCATACCTACTGTGTTGATTATTGACTAACTTAATAATCTAAACCATGCAAAACATAAGAAGCATGTATCATAACATTTATGGGAATGACTTTTCCTTAATCAATACACATGCATGAGCAATCTTAGCATCAACATCTTTGATAGCTATATCAAAACTCTTATGCTTCAGGTACAGTATTAGTTACTTCGAGAAGGTTCTCCGAAAACCTCCACGAAAGCTCTTACAACTTAATTTCGAGTCTTAATTAACCTTTAATGGGGATTAAAATCTCACAATAAAAAATCTAAAACACGCACCTAAACTTACCAAACCAAGATCTGTGAGCAACAACGACGACAGATGATAATAGCAAACCAAAGCGCGGACGGCTGTGGCCGGACGGGGTTGCACAATGAAAGGGTGGTGGCTAGGATTTCATAGGGAAGAAGATGAATAACTTTTTTTTTTCTTAAATACGCAAAACCTTAGACATTTATAACCATTAATGATAATAATAATAATAATACTTTCTTTATTATTAGGACAATTGTAATTGGTGGCAATTTTATGAATAATAATTAAGTTTATAATAACAACATTTAAAAAACATTACAAATATAGCAAAATCTATGACTTCTATCGCTGATAAACTCTTATGGTCTATGAGTGATAAATCAATATTTGCAACATGGTCTATCATTGATAGACTTTGACAGGTTTGGCTATATCTACAAATTTTTTAAAATACTACTATATATTTAATTATTTTGAATCTAATTATTGTATTTGTAACTATTATTATTATTATTATTATTATTATTATTATTATTATTATTATTATTATTATTATTATTATTATTATTATTATTATTATTATTATTATTATTATTATTATTATTATTATTATTATTATTATTATTATTATTATTATTATTATCATTATTATTATTATTATTATTATTATTATTATTATTATTATTATTATTATTATTATTATTATTATTATTATTATTATTATTATTATTATTATTATTATTATTATTATTATTATTATTATTATTATTATTATTATTATTATTCTTATTATTATTATTTCGCCAAAATCTATTGGAAACATATATATTTATTTAAACTCTTCCTCACTCTTCTAATTAAATCAACTTTTTTCATCCAATCAAATCAACCATATCTCTCTTAATTAAGTCATTTTTATTTTTCCAACAATTATAATTATATTTCATCATATAATTAACTTCACTTTTTCATATTAATTATTTATACAAAACCAAATAAATTAATGTCATATTTCACAAAAAATCTAA
Source organism: Cucumis hystrix (assembly GCA_025688845.1). Lineage (NCBI taxonomy): Eukaryota > Viridiplantae > Streptophyta > Magnoliopsida > Cucurbitales > Cucurbitaceae > Cucumis > Cucumis hystrix. The sequence continues at coordinate 10,346,323 of CM046892.1, read as the reverse complement.
ATTCTTAATCAAATATTCATACACATATATATACTTAACTAATTTTAATTCCTCGTAAACTAACTTTTCTTTCAAGATCTCAAATCAACTCAAATCTTCAATTCTTTTAATCAACTAAATCTTTTCAACGGCTTCCTTTGAATTTTCTTCCTATTATGTGCCTTCTCACATATCTCAAAGAAGTTTTTCGCTCTCTAGATTCCCTCATTTGTCTCCTTTCTTTTCTAGCTCTGCAAAATACAACAAAGGATTTCGATCCTAAGAGGATTGGGTTATGCAAAGAAAGAAGAAGAAAACAGACAATGATAATAGACAACTGAAAACTCTTTAAAAGAGAAATTACAACCCATCCCAGCTACGCCAATTCGATTGAATGGATTTCGTCACCCAAATTCGGACCCAATAATTTACCAAATTATACATCAAGAACTAGTCTTAGTGGCAAAGTTCGAATAAACACAGGAAGCACATGTAATTTCTCAAACAAATAGTTTCCAACCCAAGGGTAACATATGAGGGGTTTTGAAATTAGTTTCTATTACAAAGGAGATGAATTAAGGGTGTCAGTCGATGTGAGAAAACTTAGCTTAGCTTGAGTTATGTAGATCACCCAAATCTATCTGATCATTATTATCGAATCTAACAATTGGTACTCCTAACTAGTTTTATTAGAAAAGATAAAATAAATTGTCCTAAGGCAACAAATTAGTTCAAGTTAAATCAATGAAAAGCATACAAGATTCAATTCACACCAATTGCATTACAAACAAGGGTTAAGTAAGGTTGAAAGCCTAATTTTCATGTGCTAATTAGACAATCATCAAGTATAATCCTAAGTCAATTAGAAAAATACAAAATGGAATGGATTTCGTAAGCTAACCTAACTTATCACTTTTTAAATTGAATTACGTTCAATTTAACGAAGCAAATTGTACACAATCAAAAACATTCATCATAAATTCCACGTGCATTTGACAATATGAATATAATCATTAAAATAGAATTGGAATGATGAATACATCAAAGTCAATTCAAATCTCACAAATGCAATGAATTCAAGGGAGATTACTAAAAAATCATGCTAAAAGAAAGTATCTTAGCCCATTCTCAACATTCCAAGCAATGGAAAAATGTTAAAGTACAGAATACATAGACCAAAATAGAGAGAAAAGTGGAAAGAAATCGAGGTTGGAGCTGAGATAATCTAACCTAAGTGGTGGGCGAGTTATTTATAAAATCGTAACGGCGCTGTGACACTGTCTAACGAACAGACACGCATTTCAACTTCTTAACGTCGCGGTTCTACGTGCTTTTCATGAATAGTAAGGCTATTGTCTTACAGTGCCACACATAACGTTGTAGGGTGCCGCGACGCTGCAGGACAGAGGCTAATTTTAGCCTTCTCCTTCGCAGTTTAACTCAATTGATGCCTATTTACTTCGTTTTTGCCAAACTTAGCTCTTTATCGACATCAACAACAAATTTTACATTTACTTAGCTATCAAAACCTATAAAACAGTCAAATAGAAACATAAAAGTATAGAACGATCCCAAATTAAGTAGGACTAGATAACACATTTTCAGTGCTATTAACTAGAGATTTGAAAGGCTTGAAAGATTACCTCGTATATTTATATAGACTCTATTATTGAAAAAATTCTGACATATCATGTCACTCAATTGTACTAATAACTACGATATGCCGTTCAAATCCCTCTACTAAATAAATCTTTACAATATTGGTTTCGACGACAAAGCAACATCACTTATTTTAAGAGAAACAATAATTATTGTTCAATCTCATCCCAACATGAAACATCAAGAATTTTTAGCTGGGAGAAACAAAGTACAAGTATCAACATCGTTAGAGTTCAAGTTCAAACTAGAATATTTTTAGGGTTTTACAGAATTTACAGTTGAGTGAATACAGAAATCAAACATCATCTCCTTCACTTCCACCAGTATCTGCTTCATGACTGACCCAGTGACTGATTTCATCAGGTGCCAAAACCTTGAACCTGTTCAAACAATGTAACTTTTTTCAACTTACCTTTTAAGAATGATTTGTTTGGTGAGAATCTATAATTTTCATTTCATGGGCATTTTGGATTTCCACGTTTGTTCTGCAGTAATGCAAGATGTCCTACAATCTAGGGATATCCTTTTCGAGGCATCTCAAGGGTTTTAAATGCTGAGATTTTTCACGTGAGGGTATCTTCATTTTACTTTTATTTTTCCGTTTGTCCATTGAGTACTTACCTTTCAAGTACAGATTTTCCCTCCTTGTATTTTTGGTTCTTTTCATGGGCAGTCTCCTGAAAGAAACCATAAGAATAGTTGGAGAAGTAAGAAAGAAAATAAATAGTTGAAATTTAAAATCTCTACTTCTAATCTTACATATTTCCATCCCACCATTGATCCACAGCCCACACAGAAGATATCAGCAACTGTATGCATCCCTGTCATCATCAATCTCTCTTCTATCTTACCCAAGCAAACATTTACCCTGGAGAAAGTTTTGACAATGAGAACCTAGTCTATGAGATGAGGCACTTTTAGAATTAGTTTTAGAGAAACACTAGCTCATTCTGCCGTTATCAGAAAGTAACAACGATTTAGAATGAGAAACACTTCGAAAGTGAAAATACAAACAGATATGCGTGTAAATCACTATTTGAATGAATACAGAGATTCATTTGTTGACATAGATTTTGTAACTAGATTGTGGAGCATTGGATTATTTGAGAATGAATTTTCAGTAAAATCACTCTCCTAAGTATTCTCACCAATCCCATGAGTTCTGTTATGAAACCTTAACATCAAACTACTGATCATTATATGCAAAGTTTTTGTATCTATTAACGAAGACCCTTGCTAACTTAAAGCTACAAAGATGAAAACACAAAGTTATAAGTTTGTTAACCCCTTACAAAATTCTGATCAATCCAATCCACACATAAGAAGCCTATAACTTTTTAAAAAAAATCATATATCGACTTTAACATAATATGAAACGAACAACCATAACTTAGGTTACACAAATCTTTAATAACCTACTTATTCATACAATCCAAACACAAATTGCACAAACGACCCAGGCTTATAAAAACCATTTGTCAAACATGCACCTAGGGGAGGAGACAAGAGTGTGTTAATCAATATCCAAACTCTAAAATCAAGAAGAACTTACACCTTATTGAAGAGGTAAGCTTTCCCATGTCTGCTGTGGAAGGACTGAATGGAACAACACAAACAGTACAAGGAGTTACAATTAATGTGGGTTTAAGCAACTTTTGAGGATATTGGGACAGGACAGCAACATAAAATTTTCCCAGTCAAAAAACTTATCATACCTCCTTTTGTTCCCAAGTTCCTAAATTACAAAGTTCAGCAGTAAACACAATTTAAGATAGAATGCCATCAAAATTGGAGCCAACAATATAGAAATTTGGAAACATGCAACATTAAAAAAACAACTCTTCAATCGCAAATGTTCTCAACGAAGAGATCAAATTTCAAATAGATTTTTATATAAATGAATCAATTCGAGCGGTGTTAATGCAAAATGATCTAATCGTAAAAGAGAGAATGAAAACTAACCTTCTAATTACACCATAGTGCACTCTAGCACCGCCTAAAATGCATAATAGCGTCCCTAACGAGATTTTGATTATTAGATTTTCATTTTTAATCACTAGTTGGCTCTCAATTTAAATTTAAAAAAAAAGCGATTGAAATGAATATCTGGTCTGGAACTTCATTATTTTGTGATGAAAGGGATATCCCAATACGATAGTGGTTTGTGACATCACCGAAATGTTGTGTTTTATTTATTTATTAGGATTGGATCGTTCCTAATTAATACCGGTACGCAACCCCAAGTTCAAATTATTAACAAGTAACAGAAACTTAAATTTAAATAAACCTACTAATACTATCTACGAACATGGGAGAATTAGAGGGAAAAATCGACAAGAAACCAGAGAAGAAAACAGGTAAAAGGAACAGAAACCTTAGAAATGATATCGTCGTAAAGAGCAAGATGGGTCCGGCAGAACTTGCAGCTATAGATCTGCCCTTCCAAATTCACCACGAATAATCTTCCCATAGCTTTGAATCTTAAGCTTCCCACAAATAATCTGCAAAAAAAATCAAAACAAAACCCATAATGAGGAAACGACAAAAGATTAGACAGAAGGGTCAAGCAGAGAACCGAGAATTATCATCATCAGAGCCCTGAAGAAGAAGAAGGAGAAGAAAGAATCTGGGGGTGTTCTAAAATGGGAAATGGAAATCACGTTTTGCAAAGAAGCCCACTTCTCAAGTTGATTCGAATGTAAAGCCCCTTTGTTGTGAATTGAGAAAGGTTACGAAATCAAATTAGAAAGAAAAGAAAAAAGGTTTGGGGATGGAGAGGGATGAAGATGATGGAGTTGTGTCAAAATCAGAATGGTTCGCTATATTATTCATGAAACTTCGTTGTCCTATCTATGAACATTGGATGATCTTTTTAAATGAGAGCGCGTATGCCAACAAAATGGTGTTCTAGATACAGGGAGAATTTCATCAGCCTTCAAGGGAGGGGACACGAGATAAGAATTTTTGTAGGAATGATCTATAAAAAAAAATTAATTTGAAATCTGTCACCTTTTATAAAAACAATATTTAATATTGTCACCTTTTTACGATTATTTTTCTAGCTCACTTTTCTCATTTTCTTTGGCTTCTAGCTCTTGTGTTTTTGTTTTTACTCACTTTCTTGCTTCTGTCTTCTCCACTTGACATTTGAAAAAACCTTGTTTGTTGTTAATTGCTATTGCATGTTGTGGAGGATAAAGGAAAAATTCCACTTAAGTTGTCACTTAAGGTGAAATACATGAAAGTGAGTGTCATCGTTGCTAGAGAAGAAATGAAGAGGAGAGGAAAATGAAGGAAGAGATGAGGGAAGAGATTTTTATTGAGAGAAATAGAACGACGGTTGAGAGAGAGAGAAAAACCAACCCAAACAATTTGTGTCGTTGGAGCAAACCTATCAAAAATTACTTAGACAGTTATAATGAATTATTTTGAATTGTTTTTAAACACAACAAAATGAATCAAAATATTTACAAATATAACAAAATTTCACTCTCTACATATAATAGACTGAGATATACTAGTATCTATATTTATCTGTGTCATGATAGACACAAGTAATAGTCTATCACGATCTATCGCAAGTAAACTGTAAAAATTTATTATATTTGTAAGTATACTATGATAGAAAATTTATTACATTCGTAAGTAAACCGTGATAGATTACTATCAATATTTATATTGACATTTCTATGATATATATTTTTTTCCTTAGAGATTTTTAGATAAAAAATCTTTTGTGTGCCATATCTTTCACAAATGTCTTTAAATTTCGTTTTTTTTTTAAAAAAAAAAAATTGACTTTAATTTTGGACAGTTTTACATATTTTATATTTATTTATATCCAATTTTAATAAATACATTTTTTTTTTTTAATTTACAAAGCTCTTTTAATGATGGAGAGAGAATTGATTTATTTGTGGTTGAGAATATGCATTTGTGATTAGTGTAAAAACTAGACAAAGTAGAATATGCAATTTTACACAAAGTATAAAAAAGAGAGTTTTCAAGAAATTAATGTAATTAGGCCTCCCTTTTTTTCTTAACATCCAAAGAATAAAATAACTTTTTTTTTTTTTTATAATTCAAACAGGATTATAAATTTAAAATACTTTTAATTTTTTCAAATATGTTGAAATTTAAAATAATTGATTTGAAAATCTAAATGTCAAAGAAAGCATAAAAGAATAATCTATAATCTTATAACACTCTATTTTAAAATGATCCAATCCGACCACTACAAATATCATATTTTGGAATATATATATTCCTTTTAACTCTATAGATGACTGATTTTGAAATATTATAATGTTAATGAGAACATATATTCTTTAAATAAAGGTGAAAGCAAAAGAAAGGACAATAAAAAAGGCAAAACACCAAAGAAAAAAAACACAATGAACAAACTTTACAAATATATATGTAAATAATGTAATGATACCGTGCTGATTCTTTGCGATTGGGTAAAGTGTATATGGGTTGCAAAAATAGTTGGTGTAAGCACCAAGTTTTGCTCTCATAGAAAAGGTTATTCAAATGTTCAACATATCAGTTGAGTCAAAGTTTAAATATACCAATTATTATACTTTTATCCAAAAAATATAAAAATCAAATTCATTTACTCTTGGAGGGTAGATTGAATTATTATAGTTGGTGGTTATTATAGTCTGTGGATAATACTAAATGGAGTGTTTAGTATTTGTTTGGGGTACATAATGTTATAGTTTATGTATGGGATACATATTATTATAGCCCAAATTACAGCCGTCTGTAAAATAAATATTAGTTATCTTGGATCATGACTACTGTTTTTTTTTTTTTTGCCCTATTATTTTTTGTAATACATATATTTAAGTACATGGAATACTATTTTCAGAAAGCAAAGTTCAAACTATTCCTTCCACCAATTTATACAATCTAGTTTATTACTACAAAGAATGAACGTGTAATAAAACTTTATAATATAACAACTTTTATAGAAATTGACATATGATTTTATTAATCTTGTTAATTATGTTGTTCACTTAGTAAATTTAATATTATTAATACATGATATATTTAAATTTTACTAGGTTTAGAAATAAAATTTTGTAGACTCTGGTCACTTTAACTAATTTGAAAAACATGCTTTTTTTATCATTATATTTGCTCACTTCAAATTAAAATAAACTAGCATTTTGATTTTGAGTTCAATAGATGGAAAATTATACTTTTTAATCAAATTCTATTTGAGGAATAAAAAGGATCATAAAGTTTTGAAATTTAAGTTTTATTTGGCTACTAAGTTTTTTCCAACACTGTATTTTTTAAGTTTAAAAGATAATTCTAAGTCTTTGAGCCAGTTGAATTGACCAATAGAAAAAAAAGTGTTATTAAACTAAATCATGGGTTTTTCTACCCATATTACCTAAATAAAGATACTTATATATATATATATACACATACATATATACTAGCTTGGTTTAGTACAAAAACAAACATGTATTTGAAGTTTATTCGATATATATACAACGTTATATATTAGCACTATCTCCTAAAATGGAGCAAACATTAATTTTAAAAAGCTAACTTAATGATAATCATAATTTAGAAAAAACCTAAAAAAAAAATGAGAAAGTGTTTTTTTTTAAAATATTATTATAGTTAAACTAAGAGCATATTTTGGAATAACTTAGAAAAAGGTTTTCCAAAATATTCATTTTTTTTAACACTTTTGATAAAAGTTTCTTAAACTTAAAACATAAATGTGTTGTGTTTTTTTAATATTTGCATATACACGTTTCTTTGGTTTGTTATGTATAATAAAATATATACAAGTTTCTTTGATTTGGTTGGCGATGGTCGTCAGAGTTGATTGTCGAAAGGTTGTCAGTAGAGTCATCAGAGGTGGTGGTTGAAGATTGTCTGGCGACAATTATCGAAGGTGGTGTCTAAAAGTTGGTCGACGAAGTTCCCAACCTTTGAAACAAATATCCTTTTAGGGATGAGATAGTAAGTGCATGTGGGTTATTTTGAATCATAATCCTAATCCCAAATTAAAACTAAGCATAGTCCCAAACAAGAAGTGGACTATTGTAGTCCACTCCACTTCTAGCCCTAAACATACCCTAAAGGATTTTTGCGTAGTTTGTATTCCACCTCCATAGATGTGTAGCCTAGTATATTTGCACCCACCACTAAATCATAGAACCACCTGCTGCCTTCACAAACCCCATCACGCTCTATTCTATTAATAACACAAAAAAAGAAGTATCTAATCTTACTTGATTTGGGATTGTTGTATGATTTTATGGTTCTACTTGGCTATTATATTTTGTAGGCTTTGAGAACAACAAGAGTAAAATTGAATGTAAACCATGAAATTAAGCGCAAACAAGCGAGATCATCATCAAATTACATCAATCGAGGCAAAGCTTTGAAGAAGTGGCAAATCACTGCATTAACAGTGGTTGACATTTTCATGCAAGGAATGCAACCCCGCGACATTGCATTAGAGTGCCATAGAGCTCTAAAAATCTCTAGGGCGTAATTTTCACAGAGCATCGCAGCACTATCGCAAATTATAATTAAGGTTGTTCTGCCACCTAGGTTATTCTACCTCTAATTCCAACCTATCCTATGTAGATTTCTCCCTATTTTTCTCACCTCTTTTGTTCATTTGTTTGTGCACTCTAGTAACTCCCAATCATTCAACATGTCAATTAGGAGCTCCGTTAACATTTTCTAGCTTAAACATTGAGTCAATTTTTCCATTTTACATCTTGTAAGGATCAGGTCATTTGTATCGAGTTCTTGTACATATTCCAACTCTTTCCTAATTTTGAATGATAATTTGGTTATATTTTCAGATTATAATGTAATCTATCGCTAGATTATCTTGCATATCGTGACATTTATTGTTTGATTAGCTTAGGCAAGAGTTAATTTGAATATTAAATTTGACTTTTCTAATTAGATATTTGGCTTTGCATGTATTTAGTTCTTAATGCAATTAGTTAACTGGCCATTAGGATGTTTTTCTTCTAGCTTTAATTAGTTAATTAGGTGAATAGGACATCACTCCTAGCTTTTCTAGGAGCGATGGCTAATAGTAATTAATAGATGTAAAAAGTAATTGATTCTCTTGTGATCAAGGTGGAGTAATAGAAGAACAACTCAAAGGCCTAAGCTAGAGCTTTAATCAATTTGAACTCAATCCAATTTTCTTTTCATACAATTTTTTTTCATTTACAACAATTCAATTACAAACCCCTTCGATTACTCTCAAGGTTGCAAATTATTTAATTGAGAAATATAACATGCTCCTTGTGTTCAACCTAGTATTGTCACTACGAATAGTTTATTGTGGTTAGTTTGGTAGATCATCTGATCTAGATTTAGGCAACAAATATTTGTTCAAAACCACCTCACTCAAAATCCATGGCAAGGTAAAGGTCCTGTTTATACAACTATATTGTCGGACTCCAACTACATTAAGGACCTTCTTGGTGAAGATTAAAGCTAGCCCTTTCCTCTCATCCCACGTATCCCCCTCACCTACTGATTTAGAACTTATTCATGTTGCTACCTTACTGTGATTGTGTCGAAGAGCCAATTTATTTGTTCTACCTTGCTTCATGGAGTTTTAACTGCTCACATTTGTCTATACCCTGCAAACCTTAGTTACATCCCTATCTAGTCCTAGTTTCAACATGTACACTACTGAATGGCGACCTTGATTTATCTCACCCTAAACCTTGATTTTTCATTCACTATCTATTGTGGATGACACATATTTGCTTGTCCAAATCTTAACAACATTTCACATCCCACGTTGTGTATACCCAGATTGAATCCATTGTGGGTGTTTTCTTAGTGCAGCCACCATTTACGTCTTGCATTGTTTGTGGTTTAACCTTTCAAATCTACCCTTAGATTACTACCTGTTTTTTCATATATGTCATTTGTGAGACTCTGTTCTGTTTTCAAATGTGTTGTTCATAGGCCTTTTTTTTATTTTAAATCTACATTTGTGGGTCTCTGTTTCTAGCCTAGAAGTTGTTCATGTTCTTGTTTTTTGTAATTATTTGTTCCAAGCCTAGACTTGTCATGATTTGTTTCAAAACTGTTATTCAATTTTTATAATCTACCAACTTAAGTTTCATCTAGTCGTTTTACTCAGTCACTTCACAAACTTAAGTGGGTGGTCACTCTACCACCTTGAATTTGAGGGAGGGTGTGTTGACATATGATTTATATGTCTATTCTAAATTTCATATATGAATTGTAATTCTTCTAATTAGTATTTTTCCTTTCTTGTATTCTTGGTATGTGTTTAGCTTTCCATTCACCTTTATAACAATATGCTGATTATTTAATAAAATAAGCAAATCAACAATTTTCTTCCCTTTTTTTTATATATATAAAGCAAACAACCATACTCAACTCAATACTTGACACTCATCCTTTTTTACACTTACAAAATTGGAGAGGGTCCACCTAAAGAGCAATCATACAAGCATTCTTGGCCAATAAATGGTCTACACCATTGCAACACCTAGGGACATAATAAGCTAAGCCCAAAAAGTTAAGCTACCTATACGACTAACAACTCACCATAGAATAAATCAATAAGAAGATACACGAAATTCACTAAAGATAACTTTCAAACTACCAACTTCACTAAACTACTCATATTATCAACAAAGCTAGAGCTTCATCACCATTAGCTTCCAATCTACCATTGTAGTACATGGTCTTCGCAACGATAACATCACCTTAGTATTCACAAACAACAACACCTAATAACCAACACCTAGCTTATTCGGATAGCACGCCCCATAGATGTTCGATTTCAGGCAACTTGTTGTCGACGAGGTCTAAAAACTTCTTGACCTTTTGATTAAGAATAATCGATGAAGCGAGGGAGAGATCTCGTCAACGACACTTCTCTGACATGGGTCCTTTTGCATAGCAACAAAAAGAATTTCTTTACATTGGCAACAAAATAAGCAATATCTTCTAATTAGCTTGATTCATGTCTTCCAAAATAGCCCAACTAGAGATGCCAAAAAGGAAAAAAGTCTTTTCATCAAGCCACTAACAATGCAAACCAGGATATCCCAAATTTAGTTCTTCATGTAAAAAAAGGCAATAAATACCAGGTAATAACAATCTTCAAACATTTGTTTGCTTTTTCACACCTGAAAAGTATGGTTTCTGATAGCATTAAAAATGTGATATCTAATCCCGTTTAATTTAGAATTGTTCTATAATTTTACATTTCTATTTGACTATTTTGTAGGTTTAAGCAATTCAGGGGTAGAATTTGGTGTTGATGTCTGTTTGGAGCTTAATTTAATGAAATTAAAGTTGAGGGGAATCAATCGAGAGTCAAAGAGCAAGAAAAGACTAACTTGTAGGCTCTACCACGCCATGTGTGGTGTTGTAAGGCAGAAGCATCATAATTCGATGAAATTTCACAACACCACAATGCTACCTTAGAGCACCACGTACGACACTCTGAATTTTGTATGCAATCAAAGTTCCAACAGGATTATAGAGCCATCTTTAGCGCCGCAACGTTGTTACGAAGATAACTAGATGTTGTTTTATGATATTTTAAGTCTTCTAACTCCTCCTCGTTGTAAGGCAGAAGCACCATAATTCTATATGTTGTTTTTGCTGCCATTTTACCTATCTTCGATTTCTTGTGTCATAGCTCGTTCATTTTTTTTTGAGTTATTTTTGTTAGTTTATAACTTTTAACTCCTCGTCGTCATTGGACAAGTGGTTGAAAGGTTAAGGTACTCGTTTCTAGCTTGGGTTTGAGGAGTTTTCTGTTATTTCATGCTTGATATTTTGAACTTACAAATTTGTATCACTTGGTTCAATTCTATATTGAAAGTTATATTTGATTATATTGTCGGACACTTGATGATTTTATGGTCATTACTTAATAGAAGCTTACAATTCATCTCTTTGCATTGTATTTTAAACAAAATGAGGCAATATGTTAAGTAAAATTTGTCAATCATGATGCTTAGTATTGATCTAACAAACCTATGATTGAGCCCAATGAATAGATAACTAGACGCTTGGAAGCTAACAATTTGCCCTTACCACTACAAGAAATAGGGCCTCTCTCGACGCCGCAAAGTGTCGGCATATATACTAAACCGCGTTGGAAAATGATCTCATGACATATGTAATGCCGTCAGGAACCAAGTCGGGAATAATGCATTTGGGGAGGCATTTTGACGTACGGACGAAAACACGTGGAAAATTCCTTACTCCTAACGTCGAAAATCCCAACAGATGAAACATGTCGGGGAAAGATAAATCTCGACGTGTCCATCTCAGTGTCAGAAGAAAGGAACGCCCGACGCTGTCCTTACATCGTCGAGGGAAGGGTTCTAATTCCCGACACTTCTATTCATTGAGAGATAATTTTAATTATTTATTTCCCAATTATTGTGTTCAATTTTTTTTTATTGTGGGGTACTTTTTTTTAGTTTTGATTCTATTTAAATTCAATAAAGTTCTCAAACACAACACACACAAAATTAATAGAATCATTAAAATACGAAATTGTCATTTATATAATTAGAAAATAAATCCAACTATTCAAACAATTACATATTGTTTGAAGCAATTACATAAAAAATAAAAAATACATCATCTTCCATCACTCCGGACGCCATCTTTGAACAAGTTCACACCTACAATGACATGAAAGTATATTTATCTATCACCGGTAACAAATTAAACAACTTAAAATTTAAAAAATATGTACCCCAAGTTCAAGGTCTTTTGTGTGCTCGAGTCATTTCCTCGATCATCTTTTTCATTTCATCCATTTGTCGGGCATGCATCTTCGACATTCTTCATTGTTCTTCAATCAATCGTTTAGCTTTTACAATCTAATTTCATTGTGTCCTCAATCTTGGATTGCAAGCATTCAAGGTTAGCTCTTAGTTCGCTAACCTTTTTGGAGTGCATTTCTTGCAAATATGAAATCGAAGAATTGCTACCAATCTTTCGGGACTTGATCAGCTTGGGGCCCTAACCAAGTCCTTTTGAGTAGCTCGATCGTCTACCACAGTCTCGCATATCTCATCCCCGAAGAGTGGTTGAGAACCTTATGGGGTGGGTGTGGACTGGACTTCCAGCATTTGATTATGCATACAAAGTTTTAATTTATGAACTCACAAACTAAATTAGAAAATAAAAGACAATAAACCATAAACTTACATGTACATCCATGACTGTGGATGAAACAAATTAGCCACTTCTATTAGTGTGTGTTTCTTTAAAGAGCTCCACACGTTCCACTGGCTTCGTTCTTTAGTGAGCTCACGTTGTAGTCGTAGGAACAACTTGGTTCTACTGTGGTTGTAAAGTTGTTTCACTCTAGCAGCCTTGTTAATCCTCGATTGCTCCTACATGAAAACAACAAAAATGAGCCATATAGAAAAAAAAAAAAAGAAAGTAATATGAAGTAATATTATTACAATATGTAAATCACCTAAAATTGTCGACTTAAGTTGTGATCACATAGGAAGTGTCAATCTTCCAGACGATTCACCAATCTGTATGATGGCTTGGCACGTGCTTGTTAAGGATTGTACTTTTTCAAATGCGTATGGCAGTCTCCCCTGAACTTTTTGAAAGATGTGAGCATTTGATACTTAACAAATCTATTAAGTTTTTGATCTGTGAAATCAAGCATGAAATAGCGCTACAAAGTAAAGAACATACAAATTAGGTGTATACATATGCACGTTTTATATAAATGCAAACTAATTACTAAATTTACTTGTAGATGTCCCTTAACAACCTCAATGCACTTTGGTGGAGCATCAGTCCACTTAAGGCAACAGACTGGAAATGTATCTCTCACATGTACACCAATGGTGTTGCTGAACTGAACAAAATGTGGAGAGATTGGTTTCTCCGCTCCTAGGGCGATGGGGATCAAAATCTTCCCATTCTTATGGACGTATCTCTCCAACTCCATGTTTTGAAAGTGTTGATGTCTCCAAGAAGTGGGAGTGGATTAAGAGCCATCTAAGAAAACACAACACTATCAGAAACACAACTCCATATTTGTAATTATCATTAAAGTAACAAGACTAACCTGAAGTGTCGCCCACCGATGACGATCCGGTGTTATTGTTGCTTAGAACATCGTCAAACTCCAGAAACAGATCATCTGTCTTGTGAAAACTACTGGGGAATGATGACATTGTACCTCTGGACATAAAAACCAAACTTAATTAAACAAATGAGAATATTTTAAACTGAATCTATAAAAAATGAAATATGTGGATACGTGATTCGTCATTATTTGTCTTTGCTTAATATGCTTTGAGGTGATAAATATTCATCATCATCGTTTATCAAGTTGTCAAGACATGACACACAATCGGTCTTTCCACCATTGTAGGATCAATGTTAGGTCTGTACTTACATCGAATGCCCTAAAATGATTTTGAATTTATCTCTCCTCTCTTTTTAAATACTTTATTTTTTCCAAATTTTTAACAAAATTATTAAACTTTACAATCCTCAAAAAGTGCAAAAGCCAAGATTATTATTCTCTCTAAAGCTTTCAATTTTTATTCTTTTCATCTTGTCCTTGAGAGAATTCTTATTGTATCGTGAGAATTAATGATTGAGAGCTTCAAATTGTATACTCACTCTTTTAGAGAGTTTTCTTTTGTGTGATTTAAAACTTCAATATATTGTAATGGTTAGATTCTAATCCGTGGAAAGGATTGGGTTTGATCTTGAACCAGAAAAAGGAGCAAGTAGTGGTTCGACTCTAATCCGTGGAAAGAGTCAAAAGAAGATTTTCAATCAAAATCCCAAGAGGTGCTTCGAAAAGTGAATGTAGGTTGAGTTTAACCAAACCACTGTAAAATTACGGTGTGTTCTTCTCTAACTCTTTTCTAATTATTTTTGCATTTAATTTTAGTTATATATTCTTGTCGGTTGAGTTTGATTGCATACTCCCATTCATATCTTTTTATCAATCTAGTTATTTTATATCTTTTAGAAAGATTCCATTTTTATTTTAAAAATTATCTAATTAATTTAATTTAGGTTTATTTGTTAAAAAGTTTAATTAAACCCTATTCACCCCCCTCTAGGGTTGCCATACCGAACCAACACACGTGCGTCCTATGGATTTTTTTATTGTCTGTGTCAAACCATCTACGCTTGAATAGCCAAACACGTTGTCCCAACAGATATTGAACGTCTAACATTTCATCTAAAACACAGTAGAAATTGTTGTCGACAGTTCCACTGACACTATTTTCACTAACTACCATGACTCCACTATTTTGTGAAATTGTACCCCACCCACAATGCATCCACTATAAGAGCAAACCTCAGATGAAGGTCCCATCGTAAGTGAGAAGAAATTATGAGAAGGTTTTTCTCTCATGCATTTTAGAACTTGAAATTGATGTAAACGAATATATATAAATTCTCAAATAAGATATATCAATTCTCAAATTCATGTATGCTATGTACTTGAGCTCTAAACCAATCAGGAAATGCTCGTTGATGTCTTCTATATAACTAAGAAGCTCTTTAAGCTTGATGACGTATCAACCTCAAGTATTTCATAAAGTAGATAGTTATGAGTTTGTGTGATGACACTAATAAATACTTAAAATAGCAGTGAAATATAAAGTTGGAAATGCGTACTTGCGGTAGTTCGATATTTCATCTACATTGTTGAGGATGTACCAATGTGCCAGCCATTTCTCTTCATGTGATAGAGTTATCTTGTCATCAAAAATGTTATAATCAAACTCACCAATTGATGCCTCTAATGGTCATACTTTCTGCACGAACACTTCAAACTCACCAATTATCTCGTTATCATGAATGTTATTATCATTTCGTTAATCTCTAGTGTATCGAGTTTCAATCCCAATTAGATATCTCAAACAAAAAGTTTCTGATTCATTCATCACATATGCTTTTGTAACAGACCCCTCAGAACATGCTTTGTTTTAGACAAATGGTTTTAACGCGTGTAAACTTCTTTCAATGACATGCATCCAACTGTAACTAATCGGACCAACAACTTTGGTTTTATATGGTAGGTTAACGGTAAGGTGTATCATTACGTCGAAGAAGGTAGGTGGGAATATACTTTTTAATTTACAAAGAATGATTATGATATTTGATTGAAATTAGTCCAAATCACTTATTCGTATTGTTGTTGCGCACAAGTCATGAAAAAACCACACAATTCAGTAACAACAATGAACACATTTTTGATAGATATGCTCAACACTAATAGAGAGAAGTCGATGTAGCAAAACGTGATAGTCGTGTGTTTAAAGACCTGAAATTTTCCCATCTTTGTAATCCACACATCGTGAAATATTAAAAAAGAATCCATTGGAAAACTTAACTCATTTCAGAAACTTACAAAATGCAACTCGCTCGTTACTAGTCAACATGTACATTGCATGTGGCTTCACAAATCTATTACCGACTTCTATTAGGTGTAAATCCTTTCTTGCTTTCAAATCTTATAAGTCTAACCAAGCATTCGTGGTATCTTTCGTTTTTCCTTCAATATTCAACAACGTACCAACCAAGTTGTCACAAAAATTCTTTTCAATATGCATTACATCCAGTTTATGACGTAATAGTAATCTGGACCAGTAAGGAAGTTCGAAAAAGATACTTCTCTAAGTCCAATTAAGAGCTCGCTTTCTTTTCTTATCTTTCAGTGATGGATATTTACTCATAACTGGAAAATCCAGTGAATCATGCCATTCATTACAACGAGACAAGCCCTATGCCCAACATAGTTCTCTAAAAGATAACGTCGATGTCCCATAAAAGATATTTTCCCTCTTATCCCAAATGACGATTTATCTCTCATGCATATGGGACATGTCTGATCCCTTTTCATACTCCACCCAGATAAATCACCATACATCGAAAAGTCATTAATTGTCCACAATGTAACAAGACTGCATAATATTCAAAGAACTAACTGGTAAAAGAATCATAAGTACGCACACAAAAAGTCCATAAGTCTTTCAATTGCTCAATCAACGGTTGTAGGTAAATATCAATTTTCCTACCAGGAGATTTTGGACCAGATATGAACAATGACATGAAGAATTTGGACTGTTTCATGCATTTCCAAAAGTAGAAATGTCACATCCCGCCCCACAGATGCCCTTGCTTGTCATACAAGACACAATGTGACTTGAGTATCTCTAATGTGTTAAATGCCAAAGACACTCAGTCTTAAGGTCCTTAGATTGCTTAATCACCCAACCTTAAACTTAGTCTTAACTCTTACAAAAATTATTTAGGCGATAAGAACAACTTAACACAAAAAGTAATCAAAACATACATTATTAAACTTTAGCTAAGTGTTTTCCAATAAGCTTTACAACATAATACAATAGTACAACTCTTAAAACTCAAGAAGTAAAACACCTTGACAACTTTCCCACCTAGCAAACCTTTCAGCTTTCCTTACTTGGCCTTAACGTCTGATTCCTAAAAGATAAAAACTTTAAAACGTAATTCAACAGACTTAGTGAGGTTTTAAGGAAAAAAAAACCTTTTTTGCACTTACCTTTTGTAAACATCAATTCCCCAAACATGTCAAATCATATAAAAACATATCGTTTTGCATAAATATGTCCTTTCCACATTACTTTACATTTAACATAACACACATCAGTCAAGTCTTTCCTCTCGCCAAAAATCCCAAATCATTCTCTATGCAAGGACTCATCATCCCGTGTTTAGACTACTGAGATGACCTTTTCATCATCAGCATACAAGAATACCCAGATTCGTTCTTGTTGCTCAGATCGCTAAACACAATGCAGTCCTTTTCTACATTGGCCAACTTCATTCCACCAAACAATTCTTTTCTGCATGACTGTCTTTACTCCTTATGTGCACAAAATAGTAAGCTCATTGCAAGCAAGTAGACTAATGATTTGAACACCTTTTCATATACATTGATACATATGAAACATGCTTTGAAACATAATAAAACATGCTTTAAACATAGTGTAGGCTTTACTTAGAAATCTCTTTAGAAACATACATATTGAAATCATCATTTCAAATTAGCAAAGACTTGAAATCAACTACTTTGAAGAAAACACTTTATAACTAAACCCGTAATGCTTCTCTTTTTCCTCCTCACGTAGTCACTTTGGCAGCACTTCAGTCGTTGACTTTTCTTCTAAAAAACATTCAGAATAACATTACTATATAATTGGCTGAAGCCCTCTATTTATACTACTCCTAAATCAACTTAGAGTTACCTTTAAACTCTTGTTAGCTCGTCAGCTCCTACTCTTAGTGGTGCGCGCGTAAGCATAAAGTTTAATTTAATGATGCTTAACTGAAATTCTACACGTGGCCCATTAAGCAAACTTAGAAAATTTCTGGGAAGTTTCCCTTACTTCTTCTCGCCTAAATTGCATAATAACACTTATCCACTAAAAAATCTTATTGCATAACCTTGCTTTCTTGCATATTGCTTTACATCGCCAACCTTTAACCTCGTAGACTGCTTAAAACGTCTTCTTCATAACACTTAAGTAGAATTTTTGTATGGGTCTTACAGGCAAATTATAAGGGATTATCACCACAGGTCACATACTATACGAGGTACTCATATTTCCAAACGGATTAAACTCATCTGAAGCTAATCTCAAACAAACGTTCCATGAATCAGAAGAGAAATCAGAAAATTCACAATCAAATTGCTTTCATCCCTTTGCATCAACTGGATGTATTAACATATCCTTTTTATTTCGACTCGTTTATCTTTATTTTATCTCATATCAGACGAGCCTTCTTGCGATACAAAAAATCACTTTAATTTCGGTATTAATGGAAAATGGCGCAATACCTTATGTGTAATTTTTTCCTTTGTTAGCACTAACCTTGTACCGAGACTCACCATAAGTTGGACAATGTTGCAAATTGCCAAATTGCTTCTAGTACAATACGCAGTCGTACTTACAAGCACAAATAGACTCATATCTTAGGCCTAAGTCACGCAGTTTTAGTTTATCTTCGTAGAATGAACTAGGGATAGTAGTAACAATTGGAAACGTTGTTTTTAACAGCTCTAATAACATGTCAAACGACTTGTTACCCCGACCGTTGAGAATCTTGATAGGCATCAACTTAACCAAAAAGTTTCGAGAGGAAAATTTTGAACAACCAGGGTATAACTGTAAATACCGTATTTTGTCCTACATTATTTATTTATTTATTTATGTTTATTTTTATTTTATAAAAGAAATTGAATTTAAATTTAAATTTAAATTTTGAATATAACTTTTAAAATAAAAAATAAAAACAAAAACCAATTTTAAAAAAAGAAAAATAAAAATAAATAAGTTTTTTCCCCTCCCTATTTTTCTCAACCATTCACTCCTATTTTTTTCCCTCGTCATCATACTCCTACTCTCCCACTCTCCTACTTTCTCCCACTCTCTCACTCCCCCAATTTCTTTCCGAGAGTCTTCACTCCACTTCACTCTATTGATCTAAAAATAAAACAACCAATCTTGCCTTATAAAAAGAGAAATGAGAGATTTTTTCAAGGGAGGCCATTGAGATTTTTTAGAGCAAAGGCACACTTTTTAGTGTAAATTTTTTTTTCATATGCTAGTCATTTGGGAGGATTTGAGAGGATTGAGAAAGAAGTCTTTTCTCCAAATAGGGTGGTTTCAATTTTATTGGATTTAAGTCCGGTCTGTTTGCTATGTAAGTTTTTTTTTATTTAGGTCAATTTAATTACTGCACTTAAAATTTATTGTTTTTTTTTAAATTCATGGTTCATGATTCATTGTGTTTATTATTTGGTACTCATTCAGCTTGCTGCTTTAATTGTTTGGTATTGTTTGACATCCTGCTTTAATTATTTGGACTCATTTGACATATCTATTAATCACCCATTTGGCCTCCTGTGTTTATTATTCATTTGAACTATTTGCATCCTATATTAATTAATTAGCATCCTCTAATTATTTGGCACTCATTCGGCCTCATATATTAATTATTCGTTTGAATTATTCGCATCATGTATTAGTTAATTAGCATCCTGGCATCTTGCGTTAATTATTTGGCTCCCATTTGCCTCCTCTGTTAATTATTTATTTGAATTATTTGCATTCTGCATTAATTAATTAACATCATGGAATCGTTAATTATTTGGTGCCTATTTGAGCCTCCTATTTAATTTTATTCATTTGAATTATATGCATGTTGCATTAATTAATTAGCATCCTGGCATAGTTAATTATTTGACACTCATTCGACATCTTATGTTAATTATCCATTTGGCATCCTGTGTTAATAATTGTTCATTTGGCATTCTCTGTTAATTATTTGGCATCCATTTGGCATCATGAGTTAATTATTCATTTGATATCCTACTTTAATTATTTGCCTTTTGCGTTAATTAATTAATTGGCATCCTGCGTTAATTAATTATTTGACAACCCGCGTTAATTAGCCTTGCCGCGTTAAATAATTATTTTGCATCCTGCTTCATTTAGCCTTTATTTATTTGTTTGCTTATATTATCTCTATATTTATTTTATCTCTCTGTATTATTTTATTGTAACGCCCCAAAGTTTTGATGTAATTCAAAAGCGTAATTATCTTATTTTAAATTAATAATTTTTTTAAAACTATTTTTGGGTGTATTGTATGTTGAAGTTTGGTGAGGAAAAGAAAATGAATTGATGAAAAGGAAAAGGATTTAAAAAAAAAAATAATAAAATGGAATTGTATTAATAATTATGATATAATAATTATAATATATTATTATTATTATTATCATCATTATCATCATCATTATTATTATTATTATTATTATCATTATTATCATTATTATTATTATTATTATTATTATTATTATTATTATTATTATTATTATTAATAAAACAAAAAAAAAGAAAAAAAAATTCTCTCTTCCTCGCGCACAGCCCCCCCCCTCATCTTCTTCCATTTTCTTTTCTTCTTTTCTTCTTCTTCCCCCACGCCCTAGCCGCCAACCACCACCGAAATTCTCCCTTGGCCTCGCCGTTCAGAGCTGCAGAAGACAAACGACAATCGCAGCCTCGTCCGTGCCGACCGCTGTTCGCGAAGCCGCCGTCCATCTGCGCCGGATTCAGGTCGAAACCAGCCGAAACGCCCCCCCTCCTCAGATCTGTTCTCGCGGCGTCCGTCCGACGAAGCCCGAGCCGCGTCGCCACACCCTCCGCCGTCCTCTCCAGCCCGCGTCTCCCCTTCTTCGTTCAGCTGATGCCGCGCGTGAACAGCCATTCGTCGTTTCATCGGAGCTGAAGCAGCGCGTGAACAATCGTTCGTCATTCTTCATTTGCGCCTGTCTTCGTGCGTGAGACAACTGCACTGGTTCCCTTCCAATCGCGCGTGATTTTCCTTTGATCACCGCTTCTGCCTTGCTGTGGATTGTTAGGTGAGAAGATTTGGGTAAGGTTGAATTGTGGGCTTTGTGTTTTCGCATTGTGAGAAAAAAAAATGTGTATATGTTTTTTTGACGTAATGTCGATTGATTGGTTGAAGTGACATTTTTGAAGGTATCGTTGAAGCGAGCACATTCTTGAATTTCCAATAGGTTGGGTTGGGTTCGTTCCTCCACTAACTCGGTAAGTGCTAAATTCACATGGGTGATTTAGATGCTTGGAGCTACTTGGAAAAGATGTTGATTTCTGTTTGTTTATGTCTAGGTTGTAATTGTGGAAATTTGTTCGACCAAGGGATTTGCATAAAACTTTGAGTTAAGGTAAGGGACTTCCTACTGGACTCACTTATAACCTTGAGATGTGTTGGGCTGCATAATTATATTGAGATTGAGTAGAAATAATGGATATGCTACATGTGTTTGACTGTGGACTGGATGTTTAATTAAGATTATATTTCGACGAGAATATATAATTTTGTATGGATTTATGTGGTTTTGGTGTCAATTGTATGTGGTGACTGACTAGCTATGTAAATATGCACATATGGTTGTCGAATGACTGGAAACAGTAAATGTATGTTATATAGGGGAAGGTTGGAACTGACGGATGGGTGTTTAGACTGAGTATAGGATATACTGTCGTGGTTGCGTTCTTATGACAAAGGGAACTAATTAGTCATACCCTTGGTATTTGGAGGAGAATGTTATGAGTATCTAGTCCGTTGACTGATATACTGATATGTTTTGAATGACCTTAGGTTAAATTGGAAAATGAATGGTTGTTGGAGGTTAAGTGGAAAGTACGTGATGAGGACGTTGATGGGGTTGTAAATGACTGTTAAGATGTATAGAAGGGACCGAGGGGTAAATTATTGGTTTCCTAGTGGTTGTTACCTTGCGGGTGCCCTACGGGATTATCACCCTTTTGTGCATCCTTCGGGAGCACTAGACTGATATGTGCACTTTTCGGGAGCACTAGACTGATATGTGTTTCTGCAGAACACTAGACTGATTTATGCGTCCCTTGGACGTTAGACTGATTATGTGCATCATACGGGATCACAAGACTGTGAATGTGCAGGGTACTCCATAGGAAGCTAATAATTTATTTTTCCCCTAACGGGATCAGTAGTGGGTCTCTTACTGGGTATATTAATACTCATCCTTTTTATGTTCAACTTTTCAGGTAAAGGTAATACGAGGAGCAGACTGACGAGGGACAGGAATGAATCGTGATTTGCCATATGGGACTGTCTTCTAACTGCTTTCGCTGACGGTTTGAAAATATTTTGATTGAACTAAGTTTACAAATAGTCAAAAAAAATATTTGTAAACAGCATTTGAAATTTTGTATTTTGGAAATAGGGCCCGATTAAAATTTTCCTTCGTTTTCTTACGGTTTCAACTGAATTTTGCTATGTCTTTTGTCAACAAACTGTTTTGTGTTAAAGTGACGATTAGACAAGGAAAGAAATGTCCGGGTCATCACATTTATCATGTATTATTTTATCTGAATCTCTCTTTATTATTTTATTATTTTATCTCACCATATTAGCTTATTTATTTCATAAGTATTTCTCAAATTTCACAATGTCTTGTCATTATTATTATTTATTTTTTAATTTGAATATAAAAATTTAAATCAGAGAAAAAGTATTGTTTTTTATGGGTTTTATAATTTAAATTCTTTGAATACATGAAATTTCTCCATTTGAAATTTAATTAATAAATTATCTTTAAAATTATAAACCATTCCATACTTTTAAATGACACCGAGTAGTGTTTTCTATGAATTTATTAATTATTAGATACATGAAATTTCTCATTAGGCACCTATGATGGAGATTAAAATACCAACACCATGTCATTTTCTTTTTCGCATATCTTATCCAAAAGTTAAAGTGTCTAAATTATTATTTTTTAAAAAAACAAAGTTTCACATTTTTGTAAAATTTGAAATCATACATATTTCCTATAATTTTTTTAAAGATAATTTTGATTTAAGTTATTATTTATGTCGATTTCTTTGAAATTGGGTCTTTGGCTTCAACCATAACAAGAGTAGTGTCTATCTTGCTGAGCTGCATGAAAACTTTTGATTTACTAAAATTAAATAATTTTTTAAAAATAATAAAATAAGGAGAGTAATGCTTACAAGTGCATGAAAACTTTATTTACTGTTTTTTTTTTCTTTTTCATTTTTTTCTCTTTTTCATTTTTATTTTTCTCTTTATTTATTTTTATTTTTATTTTTATTTTATTTTATTTTATATTTTTATTCATTTATTTATTTTTATTAATTTTTTTTTGTGCAAAGTGATTTGACTATATTTATTTTTATTATTGTTTATTTTTGTGCAAAAAATAAACAGTGTTGAAATACCAAGATGTCCAATATGTGGATGCATTCATATTTTGAATCTAAGTTTGATGAGCCAAGTGATGTTCTTAAATGGGCTGAAGAGATACAACAAAAATTTGGGGATAACATAAACAATTCTTCTCAAGTATCGATACTATCCAAGTGTCAGCTCTCTTTTACACAAAATGATTTGGGAGGCATTGACATTCCAACAGAGATTCATGTTTTCGAAGAAGTATGGACATATAGCAGAGTTGATGTACATACCAATGAATTATTTTGCTTTAAGAACTATAATTATTTTTTGGGATCCAACATATGGTTGTTTTACATTTGGGTTGTGTGATTTACTGCCAACCATAAAAGAATATCAAGTTGTGCTTAGCATGTCTAAAAAGGAAATGGAAATTGTCTATTTCTTTAACCTTAAGCAAACAACAAAAAGAACTTTGTCAAAATTTTTAGAAATCGTCCATGCCACATAAACTCAAAAACATATAAAAGTTAAGGGTGGGGAAGGAATCTGTCATTTAACTATCTAATAAAGATGACACAAACTTACATTGATGAAGACAAAGGTCTTACTCTCTTGGCATTGTGCATTTATGGAGCGGTGATTTTTCGTAAAGCATAAGGTTATGTCGATGGGAAAGTGGTCATATTATTTTTTTGAAATAGAACGAGGAATCGATCCTATTATACCTATATTGCCTGAAACTTTTCGATCCCTTAACTATTATAAAAATAAAGGGGTAGGAAAATTGAATTGTTGTGTTCCTTTATTATATATTTGGACAGACAGCCATATCAAATTTTTGGCAAAGTTTAGGTGTCCAAGGTTAGATTTCAATAGCCCATGGAACTTAATGTGAAACACAGTTAGTGAGTTTGGTATGGCAGTTTGGGACCAAACATATCCAAAAAAGGAGACTTGGGTGGATACGAGACATGTCAGGCAAATAGAAGGAAGAATGTCATAGATACCTTAAGGGAGGTAGTTGAAAGGGTAGAAAAGACAAGCTTTGAACAACCAAACCAGTGGGTTGAGAAGACCATTAAATTAGAAGAGAAAAATCAACTGTTAGAGCAAGAGAATGAGAAACTTCGAAAGGAGACACCAATGGATGGATCGTGTGACTTTTTTTGCAGAAAAAGCTCGAAAAGACCAAAGGTTTCTTAAGAAATCAAGATAAGTTAGAAAAACATCTTAAAGTGTTAGATAAAGAGATGAGTCGAATGAATAAAGCAAATAGAAGCTTGAAAAATGAAAAGACAACATTATAGGCTACAATAAAATCGCAAGATGAATATATTAAAGATTTAGAAAGTGGGAAGGAATATTATCGCGAGCTTGTCAATGATTTGAATACATCAATTGGAAAGCGGAAAGCACAGATAGTAGATTTGGAAGCACACAACCGCTCTCTACGTCAAACTGTTGATAGCCTACATGTGAAGATGGTCGAGTACTCTGAAGAGTATAAGATACTGAAAAATTCTTACACTATCAACTTACTGCATTTCAAAATTCAAGTGAGAGGATAGTGTAAGAATACTAGTTATTGAAGATAGATTACATGCAAATGAAGGTTGATTATGATTTGCAAAGGAGAGATTTCCAGGTGTTAGTTGAACGTGTAGATTAAACGATTGGATTTCTTAGAATAATGTCTAGAAAAGCAAATGGTTTGTAGAATGGACAGCTGATTTAAGGACTAATCTTTTCTTAATAAAACCTCATGCAGATGATTTGAATAGATTCTTAAAGATGATATGCAGAGAACTTGGGCATTTTGGTCGTTTTCATTAATTGTTCATTACATTTGTTTTTGTTTTTTTTTAGTTTGATTTTTATTCTATCAAGTTTATATTTGGTATGGATTTATTGCATTTGAATTTATTATTTAATAAAATTTCTTTTTTTCTCTCTTTCTTTTTCTCTCTTACTCTTTGGTCCTCAAAGTTTTCAAAATCATCAAATACCTCGCCCTACTCCAATTCCCCATCCTAACAATATGAGACATAAAAGTCGAATCATGGAAGAACAAGATAAATACATGGATAAAAATGAGACAAATATTAATAATCTTGGGGAACAAGTTTAAAAAATACGGGAATTGCTTTTAGCAGAAAAAGGGAAAGTCATCGTAGGAACAACACAATCAAGCAATCTAGTTCAAGACACAGATGATCTCATTTATCCTCCAGGATTTACACCATGCCATATGAATGTTCCATGGTCTCAAACCACTCAACAATATGTTGCTACGAATCCGCTTTTTGTTGTCCCATCTCCTGTCCGAGATATATAACAATTGAAGCTCAGGCTAAAATTCAAGACATAGGACACAATGAGAACACTCCACCTAAGCAAAAACTAGATGTTTTGGAAGAAAGGTTGCGAGCAATTGCAGGGACTAACGTTTATGGAAATATAGATGCAACACAATTGTGCTTAGTGCCAAATTTGATCATTCCAGCAAAGTTTAAAGTTCCCGAATTTGACAAATATGATGGATCATCGTGTCCAAGGAGTCATCTTATAATGTATTGTAGAAAGATGGCAGCGCATATTGGTAATGATATATTGTTGATCCATTGCTTTCAGGACAGTTTGACTGGTCCATCTACTCAATGGTGTATTCAATTAGATAATACACACATTCATGTTTGGAAGGATTTAGATGATGCATTTCTTAAGAAATACAAACATAATATTGATATGGCTCCAGATCGTTTAGACCTGCAACGAATGGAGAAGAAGAGTTCAAAAAGCTTTAAAAAATATGCTCAACGATGGAGAGATATGGCCGTAGAGGTTCAACGACCGTTAACAGACAAAGAAATGAATACTTTGCGAGCTTCGTTCTATGATCGAATGTGTAACACCCCAAAATTTTTAAGTTATTTTTTGTTATCATTTTATTAATTTTGGGTGTTATTTTGTGAAATGGTTTTAATTTGTGGAGATTAAGTGTTTTGGAAAGATGTGGGGTTAATGATTGAAAAATTGGTAATTCTATTATTATTATTATTATAATTATTAAGGAGAAATATAAAAGAGGTGATAGAAGGGTTATTAATGAAGAGAGAGGGAAAATTAAATAGGAATAGGGAGAGATGAAGGAAAAGATGAGTTAATTGGGGGAAATTAAATAATAATAATAATAATGGTATTATTATTGTTATTATTATTAGTATTTTATATATTTAAATACCCCTCGGAATGCGTGTCATAGTCACTATTCATCACCTTCTTCCTCACAAGAACCCTAGCCGCCGCGCCCCATTCATTGTGCACCTCCGGCCGCCGCGAACCCCACGACCGACGCAGCCTCAGCACGACGACGATCGGCCGAACGAAGCCTTCTCCGCTCGTGTCTCAGTCGTCCAGCCGCACACAGCTGCTCGCGTCTCAGTCGTCCAGCCGCACTCGTCTGTCTCCACCGAGCCTCGTCCGAATAGCAAGCCGAGCGTCTCCACTACTTCGAGCCGCACGCGTGAGTTCTTCTCCACCGAGCCACGTCCCAACCGAAGCCTCTTCTAGTCGAGCCATCTTCAAGTTTAGCCTCTTGCAACCTTTTGAGCCATTTGGGGTGAGTTTGTATGGGTTTGGTACACCCAATTAAATATTTTTTTATCTTAATGAGATGGTATTTGGAATAAGTTGATCTATGGTTGCTTGAAGGTTCAAGTGAAATTGGTGGAAATAGGACTGTGAATTTTCTAGTTAAGGTGGTGTTGGAATCAACCCTAATCTTGAGGTAAGCTTGGATAAGTTTGGTTGCTTAAATTAAACAGTAGGGTGATAGTTGACAAAAATTATTAATGTTAATTTTTGTTATGTTTAGGACCGAGTATTGAGAGGAATTGACTGTCAACAGTGAATTATTTTAGCAGATCTCCAGGTAAGAGATTTTCCCCCCTTTTGATTGAGATGTAGTACCTTTGATGCATGATGTGATTATATGTATTTTTGAGTTATGTGTGCTTGAGCTGAGACGTTTATATTATGTTGAGCATGTATAGCCTATAGTGTTCTGTTGGTCTGCTGGTTAGAGTCGTACCACGAGGGGGTCCATCAAGGTCCTCCCCTATATATATCTGAGTAGTTATTGAGACGTGATTCGACGGGATCACTTACAGCCCGACTCTCCTTTAGGGTGATTCCTTCGGGTTCACCGAGAGCCCAGTTCAGTCCCGGTGGGACTACTGGATAGTGTGCGTTCGGGAGCACCATAGCGCGTGGTACTTTATTTCTGGACTCTAACAAAGAGACTAACAACACATAGTGAGACTAAGTATGGGTCTCTTATTGAGTATAAATTATACTTTTAAATGTTTAATTTTCAGGTAAGGGTAAAGGCAAGGGCAAGGTGGCGAATGATAACAAGTGACCGTGGATCACCATAGGGAATAGTTCAGCTTTTTCGCATTTATGTTTCAATAATTATATTTTTGGATTTCAGAACTTTGGTATAATTATTTGAATGTATTTCTTTTATTTTATGGGCCCAAACTAGTATTTTGTTTTACCACTTTAATTACTTATTTATTTTCTTATTATTTAAATTTTATTTCTCAACTTATAAATTAATTTTCCTTTAAAAAAAAAAACTATACTTATTTAAATAGTAATGACCTCAACCTTATAGGAAAGTTGGGTCATTACAGAATGATTGGTAATGCTACAACCAATTTTTTTGACATTATTGTTAGTGGTGAAAGAATTGAATATGAGATAAAGCACGGAAGGTTAGCAGAGGCTTCAACTGAGTATGGGGGATTAAAGAAAGGAACAACATCTAAGAAAAAAGAAGGTGAGGTTCATGCAATTAGTTTTCCTAACTCAAGGAACCACAAATCAATTTTTGGTTAAAGAAAACATGACCAAAATTTCTCTGCATATATAAGCAATGTTTCTCTTATCCCTTATAACAACTATGTATCACCTCACTCTTTCTTTGGAGCCCCAAAACCTATTAACTCAAACTCTTCTCGACCATTTGTACAAGGTTAGGGTAGCAAGACCATGGAGATTTGATTCAATTCTCATGACTTATACAGAGCTTTTACCCCAGCTAATTCAAAATCCGACAGTTAGCTCCTATCTTAATGAATCCTATACAACCTCCTTATCCAAGATGATATGATTCAAATGCTCGATGTGATTATCATGCTAGAGGAGCGCGACACTAAACTGAAAAATTGTTTAGCTTTGAAAAGGAAGGTGCAATCTTTATTTATTTATGTTTATTTTTATTTTTATAAAAGAATTTGAATTTGACTTTTTTTTAAAAAAATGAAAACAAAATCAAATTTTAAAAAAAATAATAAATAAGCTTTTTCTCTCATTATTTTTCTCAACCATCCCCACTATTTTTGTTTCCCTCGTCAGTAGGCTCCTACTCTTTCACTCTCCCCCTTTCTCTCTCATGGTCTACACTCCATTTCACTATACTGGTCTATTGAGGGGAGAACATTGAGATTTTTCGGAGGAAAGGTACACTTTTTACTAAAAAAATCTTTTCATCTCCTTGTCATTTGAGAGGATTGAGAAAGAAGCATTTTCTCCGAATCAATGATGGTTTCAATTTTATTAGATTTAAGTAGGATTGTTTGATAGGTAAGTTTTTTTTAAAAATTTATTTAGGTCAATTTAATTACTGCGGCTTGAAATTTATTGTGTTTTTTTTAAATTCATGGTTCATGATTCACTGTGTTCAATTATTTGGTACTCATTTGGCATGGTGCTTTAATTGTTTGGCATCCTGCTTTAATTATTGGGACATATTTGGCATCTATGTTAATCACCCATTTGACCTCTTGTGTTTATTATTCATTTGAATTATTTGCATTCTACATTAATTAATTAATTACCATCCTGTCATTATGAGTTGATTATTTGGCACCCATTTGGCCTCGTGTGTTAATTATTTATTTGAATTATTTGCATTCTTCATTAATTAATTAGCATCCCGTCATTGTGTGTTAATTATCTGGCACTCATTTGGGCTCCTGTATTAATTATTCATTTAATTTATTTGCATTCTGCATTAATTAATTAGCATCTTGGGATCGTTAATTATTTGTGACACTCATTTGGCAACATGTGTTAATTATTCATTTAAATTATTTGCATCATACATTAATTAATTAATTAGCATCATGGCATCGTTAATTATTTGGCACTCATTTGGCATTTTGTGTTAATTATTCATTTGAATTATTTGCATTCTACATTAATTAATTAGCATCTTGGTCTTAACTATCCATTTGACATCTTGTCTTAATTATTCATTTGAAATCCTGTCCTAATTATCCATTTGGCATTCTTCGTTAATTAATTGGCACCCCGTGTTAATTATTCATTTGACATCATACTTTAATTATTTGTCTTCTGCATTAATTAATTAGCATCCTAACATCCTGGGTTAATTAATTATTTACATCCTGACATCATGCGTTAATTACTCTCGCCTACGTTAAATAATTATTTCGCATTCTAGCATCTTGCATACTTTTCAATCTCACCTTATTTTGCGTTTATTTATTTGTTTGCTTATATTATCTATGTATTTATTTTATGTATTTATTTTATCTCTCTGTATTATTTTATCTCAAACTTTCTGTATTATTTTATCTCAATCTCTCTGTATTATTTTATTATTTTATCTCATCATATTAGTTTATTTATTTCACAAGTATTTCTCAAATTTCACAATGTTTTGTTATTATTATTATTATTATTATTATTATTTATTTTTCAATTTGAATATAAAAATTTGAATTTGAGTAAAAGTATTATTTTTTATGGGTTTTATAATTTAAATTCCTTGAATACATGAAATTTCTCAATTTCTCAATTTAATTAATAAATTATCTTTAAAATTATAAACTATTTCATACTTTTAAATGGGAATGAGTAGTGTTTTTTATGAATTTATTAATTCTTAGATACGTGAAATTTCTCATTAGACACCTATGATGGAGATTAAAATATCAAAGTTTGGTATTTTAATATTCTTAAGGTAAATAAATAAATAAAAAATATCTTTTAAAACAAAAAAATAAACTTCATTTTTCTAATGACTCTTATGTCACCCATAATTATCAATTTATGCTTAGGTTTTATTTTCTTCGATGTGAATTGATAACCATGAGACATTTAAAAAAAAAACTAAATAAAAAACTTTGTTTTGTGAACCCTTTTAATTTAGTTTAAAAGAAATTGGATAACCGTTTTATGGGTGTTATAGGGTGCTAACACCTTCGCTGACTCCCGAACTTAAATCTCATGAATTTACATAGACCATCTTTTTTTTTGTGACCAATCACACCTAAATATGGTTGGTGGCAAATACAAACCTATTTATTTACTAAAACTAAATAAACGAGGAAGTCGACCACTCCGCGTCGCGATCACGTCCCGACAATAGCTCATTACGTGCTTCATTCAATAACTCCTAAAATATGTTTGTTGTATCTTGTTCTACACCAATATTAAACGACATTTCATTCTCCAAACCTTCTTTCGTTGCTTTCTTCATGTTCAATTGGAACTTGTAAATCATTAAGCATACCCAACATTTTATTTTCTTGATGGAAATGGTTATTACTAGTTCCTTCATCAAATCTTTCTTACCTCTATGCAAGTTCACTGACTCTCCATGATACACTTAGTCTGTATAGGAAGGGAATATTCTAATTGTTAATAGATATCGCTCCACACCCTCTAATGATCCCAAATTGAGTACATACATCTCTTGCATAAACACCTTGTTCGTCCGTAATCATCAACGTGAAATTTTGCAACCTGTAAAAATTGGGACACTCCCTCTCTATACTCAACCTACAATTTATTCCTAAGTTTGATCCAACCCTTGTCCATCTTTAAAAGATCTAAAACATAAATAAGTTTCATTATTGAAAGTTAGAAAGAACAGAGTTGAGAGGATCTAATTTCAAAAATATTATCTGAGACATATATCATCAACTAAGCGAGTACAATCAGGTTGGCTTTTGATGAGTGACTCCTATGCATAAGTTGTTAAGCTTTCAAGGAAGGAAGAAATCCAAAGATATAATAACATCTTGATGGATTCTTATTTTTGAGTGAAAACAAGTTTGAATCTCTATTAATTTTGGTGGTGGTTAAGGCAAGAAACGATCAACAATATTTAGCCACAAACCACCACATCTACAACAAAATATATTAGTCTTATATTCCTCCTCTTCTCCCTTGAACTTACCCCATGAATGAACTACACCTCATAAGTGTCCAATCTCACAACTTTCACTAAAGCTAAGTTTAAACTAAAGAGACTACCATAACTGCAGGATAGCTAGAACAAATCAACCACAAATTATTTAAATATTTACAAACTACCTAACACTTCCAACAAACAAAACTATTAACAAATAAAAAACT
The DNA here is from genome assembly GCA_025688845.1 of Cucumis hystrix. Lineage (NCBI taxonomy): Eukaryota > Viridiplantae > Streptophyta > Magnoliopsida > Cucurbitales > Cucurbitaceae > Cucumis > Cucumis hystrix. The sequence goes on along the minus strand of CM046892.1, from coordinate 10,314,397 downwards.
AAGTTTAAACTAAAGGCTACCATAACAAATCGCAACCACAAATTACTTAAATCTTTAGAATCTAACCAAACACTTCAACAAACAAAACATAATAACAAATTAAAAACTAAGCTTAAACTAAAGGCCCCATCTAGTTCACTATAGTCCCCCCCCCCCCCCAATTCATTATCATAGCCCTTACAGCCCCCTCAAAACCTAAATAAATATTTCAAAATCTAAATCCTAAAACTTTTTCAAAATCTAAGTTCTAAAACTATTTCAAACGATTTCTTTAACTTACAAAAAAAAAAACAAAACAATAACCTAAACACTTACCAAAATGACGAGCGACGGTCGTTGATAACGTGTAGAAATACACATTATTGTAGCCTCTTATATAGAATATCGAGTACAAAACGCATAAGAGAAATGTCAAAATGCATAGGTTGTATTATAAATTCATGATTATTCAAAAATACACTTTATATAAGCTTGTGCCTGTTTTACGTGGTTTTCAGTGAATAAACATAGGTCTATGAACAAAAGAAGAAAGTAGCAAATCAAAGAGTCTCCGCGAGAAAAACAGACGAGAAGCCCAAATCACAACGTGAAAAGCAGTTTACTAGAAGACAAGAATGGTAGTTGGAGTTGATGTGACATTGCAAGGTTGTAAACGATGCTGACATACTCAGAAGAATGGAAGTTTTTCGCCGAAAGTTACCTATAAAAGAACTCCTTCACCAAAGAGAGGGACCTGAATGAGCCAATTTGAGGGAGCATTGAATGAGCCAAATAATAACATAAAATTGATATTGTAGAGAAAAAGGCGGAAAGGAATAGCCTTTCCGCCAACTATAAAGAGTTTTTTCTTCTTCTCTAGTCATATTGTAAGTGAGAGATTAGAGTCTGAGTGGTGAAGGTTCCATTTTCCATTCCCCCTAACTTGTATTAATTCCTAGCCTTTTGTCTTCCCTTTTTGTATTCTTTGTGTAATATGCATATTGTTTATATTGTACAATGACCGAAGGCCTATAACTTTTCAATCCATCATTTCTCTACTTTCCATCAGTCAATGTATTATTGTTAGTTTAGGTTGGTGATAACTTTTTGAAAGAAAGTTTTGCTTATCAGTCTTATCACTTTAGTTGAGTTATTCTCATCGCTTGGCAACCGTAAGTCGTCAACTCAAAGAAAAAGAAGGTTTCACAGGCCAAAGACTCTAAGAACCCACTGTCTCTCGCTTCCATTGAACCCCTAACCACTACTTAGGCCAACTCACCCACTAAATCAAAAGTCAAAATCAAAGCACAAATGATTCGTACTCCTCCATCTCCCTTTAAATAAAAAACGCCAAAGTCTTCCCCGCAATACTAGAAAACCAACTCTTTCTAGAATCCAAACTGATGTATCCTTTCCAAGGCAAGAACCTGACAATTCCCTTGCCTTCATGAAATGCTTCCCAACTAGCCAAATCAAATCGCCAGATTTTGAAGGCTCAAACACAGAATAAGTTCACGATTCGTTTACTGACCTAAATGCACTCATTGACCCCAAGGTAGAGTAGGCAGATTTGAATTATCCCCAGAAAGAAGCAAGCTCGTAGAGGGGGTTGTGGATGAACCACTCCCCAAAGAGAAGAAAACAGTACTTGAAGAAGCTGGCAACACACGCCTCCCCTCACCGCCAAGAGAAACCATGGAAAGTTTGCGAGAAGGCAAGAAAAGGAAAGTAAGCGAAGACGAAGAAGAAGTTGACGCAGACTACACCTTCCGACTCATTCATGAACATGTTTGTGAACCTTTAAAGCGTGGATTTGAAGATGTAATCCAATGTTAGAGCAACCTACATCAGACGCAATTGCAAAGTTAGAAACAACTATGCTATTTGGAACTAAAATTTGACAACGCAAATATCCATTATTTGGCTCAAATTGATGCACTTCAAGTTGTAGTGAAAGAGCTCAGAACATAGAACCAAGAACTTAAATCGCAAAATATGGGGTTCAAGGCACAAAATCAGGCGATCATGGGGATGATAGAACAATCTGGTAAGCGGAATGATGTGCAATTCAGATTAACATTAAAAGACCTTCATGTAGAAATCTGTAGCATCATTCCAGTACCCAAAGTTCCTCATAAAATAGCAACAACCCTTACACAAAATTACTCTATAGTACGCAGCGAGGCAGAATCTTCTCGACCACCACTGCAAGCCTAAAAGGGGATGTCTTTAAAATTTTGTAAAACTTCTTCTTGTTTTAATCAAGTATTTATGTAAATTCCATTTCTGAAAACTTATGTTCGTTTCAAAATAAGTTACAATTTTTTATGCAACTCTTTAGCTTTTAGTCTTTCTCGTCGCAAGCTTTGCTCCCCGCAGTGATAACACTTTAATTTTTTCTTGCATCTCAATGATAATTTCAGTGAAATAAACTATGTGAAATAAAGTTTCATTTGTTATTTAGGCGTTTAACTTGTTAAGGAACCTCACTTATGAAATATTTCTATAGTTTATTAAGCGAGCAAGTTTTACCTCAAACCTCTCTGTAATAATTTTTTTGCGAATAATCTTATCATTCATTTTTAGAAATGAGGACATAGCTAACTTCTACATTTGGGGGTGTGCGAGGTCCGCGCTAAAGCTTTTGAAAAATGTTTGAAAATCCAATGGCATTGTTTGAAAAACAAGGTGTTTTAACAAAAGTTAAAACTATGCCAAAAAAACGAAAAATTAGAAAAATTTTGTATTCAATTGAAATAACAACTCTTATGTTGCCTCTCTCGCTGAAATAAGAAGCATAACTTCAAAAGTAAAAATCAAAGAGTTAAGTAATAAGAGGCAATGAGAGTTACAATTGAGGAGAGAAACGAACCCTTAGAGTACCTATGATTTTCCATTCAACGTCAAACCAGAAATAAATAGTCGAATAAAAAGCATTCTCTCGTCGAATAAAAGGAGTCAAAATTCTTCAAAAATTTTAGCCATTTCTAATTCTGAAAAAAATATTTACTATGGAGAATGAACAAGGGTATTTTGAGTATTAAGCTTGTTGTGTTTTTTAACTTAGAAATGTTTTCATAGCGAGAAGTACGTGATGAGAGTAAACCCTAATTAACGAATAAAACTTGATCGCATTTTGAGAAGTTTAGAAACCCAAGGAGGAGGGTGAATCTTCGAGTAGGAATTGTGTTTGAAGGCAAGCATGATATGGAGCGATGCTTAGAGTACCTAGTTTACCATGATTACAGTGCCTTATTGTAGGATTAATAGGAAGAAGTGAACTAGTGAATCGCAAGGAAACTCACGCCAGTGCTACGCGATAAAGATTATCATTTCTAGGCGAGAAGACTAAATTATAACAAGAAAAGCACTTCACTAGGAGACAAGAACGGTAGCTGGAGATGATGTGACTCGCAACAGACACCTTTCGACGTGCGGTGCTGACATGATCAGAAGAATAGAAATTTTTCGCTAAAAGTGCCTATAAAAGAACTCCATCTTCATCAAGAAAAGCACGCTTGAATGAGCAAAATAAAATTGGTATTATAAAAGGGCTGAATGGGCCAAAACCTAGAGAGAAGGGCGGAAAGGAATAGCCTTTCCACGATCTGAAGGAGTAGTTTTCTTCTTCTTCTCTCGTCTTACTGTAAGTGATAACTTAGAGTATGGGTGGTGAAGGTTCCATTTTCCATTCACCCTAACTTGTATTCATTATCATTCTTTTGTCTTTTCCTGTTTGTATTCTTTGTGTAATATTTATACTATTCATATTGTACATGTTTATACCTTTTCAATCCATCATGTTTCTACTTTTCATTAGTCAATGTGTTATTGATAGTTTAGATCAATGAATAAGTTCTTGATAAGAAGTTTCACTCATCAGTCTTATTGTGTTAGTTGAGTTATTCTCATCGCTTGGCTAGAGTAAGTCGCCAACTACCCGAGAGGGTAAGTAGCAAAGACATGGCTAACGAATGCAAAGAAGAGTTTTCTCTTCCTTTACGAGATAACTTCCATCATTTGTATTCTGAAAGGTGAACAAGTGTGGGCACTAGTACCGAGAGATTGCTGTCCTTAATCACGAAGTTTTATACATCTCGTAAGTGAACTCTTCTAGATATATCTCACCTAATCAGACTTAGTCATATGGATCCCGAAAGGTGACCATGTGTGGCGTTTAATGACTCTAAGAGGAGCACGCCTTAATCATAAGCTGGTTGAGTAAGTTATATCGCATCATGGCTATCGCACTACTTAATTGTATTATAATGCAAGACATTCCTTCACTCTTTCTCACATACAAGTTAGTTCACATTTCCATTTGCATCCACCCCATTCCTTAACAGAATCTCTAGGCATATGTGAGTAGCATTATTTCTAGCATTATTTCTAGCATTATTCTTTTATATGTTAATTGTTTATTCTTTTATACAACCAGATTGATCAGTAGACTGTAGAACTAAGTTTGATATCAATTCCCCGTGTTCGACTCTGAATCACCTACATAAACCTATTGTTTCGCTTATACTTGGGCAAGCAGTAGGAAAACTTATACTCAACAAGAATTCAGTAATTACGTGATAAAGAGGTACGTAGTGAGTACTTCGCATACAGTGATCATGACCAATGACTTATCGCATAGAATTAATTGTGCATTTAAATAACCCAAACTATATCTTTACATATCACATCACACTTTCCCAAACAACCAGTTACAATACAAAATTCAATACGATGAATGTTATTTCAACACGAAATTGAATGAGAGCTATCTGACAATTGGTAACAGTAGGTTATGAATATCTACATTCATAATATATAATTATACTTACAATAATGGAAATTTTTCATAAATATAATAAAACACCAAAATATTTACGGCCTGTATAAAAAAATAAAAAAACCCATGAAGCCGGCTAATTTTTAAAAATATTTCAAGTTTGCCCTTCCTTTCCATCTTCTTTCTACTGCAATTTGTTTTCCTTTCCATCGTCTTTTCTCTTCTTCTTTTGTATTTTTTATTCAAATTATTGTTTGGTTCAAGATGGTGTACCAAATATAAAATATCTATTTTTTTTCAAACTGTTATTTGGTTGTTTAAGATCGTGTGTCAAATATAAAAAATTGTGAAAAAAATCATTGAAGTATTGAGTAGCCAAATCTAAACGATCTTGTACCAAAAATAGCAAAATCTAAACGATAATGTACAAAGAATCTTAAAAAAATCAATCATGTATCAAAAATCTTGAAAAAATACATTTAGATTTGACTACCCAAATTTAAATGATCAAAATTAAACGATCGTATATCAAAGAATTTTGGAAAAAAAAAAATCATTTAGATTTAGCTATCTAAATTTAAACGATAAAAATCTAACGATCGTGTACCAAAAATTTTGGAAAAGAAATCGTTTAGATTTAGCTACTCAAATTTAAAAAACTAAAACTAAACGACCATGTATAAAAAATAGTCAAATCTAAACGACCGTGTACCAAATAATCTTGAAAAAAATTGTTTAGATTTTGGTAGCCAAATCTAAACGATTGTGTAACAAAGAATAGTTAAATCTAAATGACCATTTGCCAAATATATTACCTGGGTGCTAATTAATCCTGGAACATTTTTTGTATTATTCATTGTGGGTTTGTGGGTTTTTTTCGTTTTCGAAATTGTTCTATATAGTGTAAATATTTTGTCGTTTTGTTATATTTTTAAAAATCTCTACAATAATCTCTATTTATTTCTCTTTATATTCCTAAAATATAAAAACTGTGTTGTATAACATTTTAAAGAAAATCAAAGATAACAAAGTAGATATTACCAATAGCTCTTAGTAAAGATATGGTTTACAATATTTGACAGTCAAAGATATAGTTTATATTATTGATAGACTCACTTAATTGAATCAAAATTTTGCAATAGGTACAATTTTTTCAGTATTGTGTTATATCTACTTAAATTATTTAAGGTTTGATCGTCGTAAATATAGGCAACCAACTAAAATTTCATTTTTTAAAGTTTTAAATGGGCTGAAATTTGATTGGGCTTCCATGGCCCAATAAACATTTTTGAGTAATTTAATAGAATACGTCTTGGGGTTGGCCCATACTTGACAGGATTCAACACCAACTACTACTTGTCGAACTCAACGGCCATGCGTTTATTATCAAATCAAATGTTGGTGAAACAGATCAAACATCTTTCTTTTTCTTTTTCTTTTTTCAGTTTAAATATTTGTTGTTCCTATTTGATTTCCAACCCTCATTTTCATTACCATTTTTCCCAAACTTTATCCGATTGAATTGGTCATTGTCTTCAAGTTTTGACGACTAAGTTCACACACTTGACACAAAAAAGTAAGAATGAAAAAACAAATGTTAAACTATCATAGATTCTGAGCTACGGGATTGAGATTCTATTTATACCTATGAACTTTAAAAAGTTCAATTATTTAACCCTTTGATCTACTTTTGTTTTGAGACTTTTCTTTTCACTAAATTCATAGTTAGAAATGTTTGTACCTCAATTCATATGTCGTTTTATATGAGCAAATCTAAACTCATATGATAAATAAATTTGAGTTTTAGAGTTTTAAAAATCATAAACAAAAAAATTAGGACATAAAGGTGGAAATGGAAAGACAACATGTATGGTTCACTAATGTCATGTGTCTTTGTAGATTTCATTACATAAGTAAATTTAACCACAACTCCACATTAACGTAAAAAAACCTTCTAGAATTTTTCCGAAACAAACTTCAAACCTATAAAAACTTTTAGGTATTGAAACTTTAGACCTTTAAAACCCCTCCACTTTCCCAATATCACTGCATGTTTTCACCACAGATAAGAGCTAATTAATTTTTCCAAATCTCAACCAAACTTCATGACTTTTCTAGTTTTCTTAATTAGAATTGAGGACAGGTTTTCCTTTTCAAACATTAGATGATTAGACCCCACATACCTAACATGAAAAGAAAAAGTAATATATCCATCTCATTAGGCTCCACACATGTTAGAAGAGACCAATGTTTCATATCTTAACCAGATTGGATATTTCCCATTTTTTCTTTCAAACATAGATCATAAGCCAACTGCCAGATGCATAGAGTTTATATGATTTAGTTTTCTCACACTCTCCCTATAGCTCTCTCATTTTTTTTTTTTTTCTTTTTTGAATATGATAACATATAGTAAGAGAGGGGAAAAAAAAAAGAGTTGTTGGGTTTGAGAAATGGGTTGTAAAGAAAAAGAATAATGATGGGGAAAGAGATTATTAGAGTGTGTGTGTAAGAGATGGGTGATTGGAAAACTGATAAAAGACCCCATCATGTCCACATGTTTCCATCTCAATCCCTTTGTCCTCTTAAACATAGAAAGTGATGCTCATGTGCCTTCCAACCAAAATATATATATATATAATACACATATCTCATTTTTATACATATATCTTCCACTTCTCCTCCTAGTTTCCCTTAATCCCAGCATAATCCCCTTTCTAATTCCCCTTTAATCATTCACTTTTTTTCTATATATTTTATTAACCATTTCGTTTTTTTTTTTTTTTTGTTTACATAGGTCTTTTAATTAAATTGATCATAATAAATTTCGGTTAGTTTTATGTTTTTTATATGCTCTTTCTTGGTTAAACTTGTTTCTAATTCTTCTTTTATTTTCTTAATCAAAGACATCTCATAGTGATATTGGTTTTGCGTGTGTGTGTTTTTTTTTTAATTTTCATCTTTTAATCTTATAGTTGTGTAGATTTTGTTTTCTATTTTCATCGTTATATGAAGATTTAATTCATTAAAAGATATATATAAATTAAAATATGTTTGATGTAATATATAATAAATTATATGATAACAATAGTTGAGAGATTATACCTAATAGTTAGTTCATAACTACAACTTTATTTTTAAAGGTTTTAGAATATATTATCAAACATACTTGAACAATGGTTTAAATTAAAATTTTATTTTTAAATTGGCCACATAAATATTTTGAAAAATACTATTTTATTTTCACTAAACCTAGTGTTATACTTAAATTTGGATGATTAATTAACCAAACACACTTTTAATTTCTTTAGTTTTTTTTTCATCTCTATTGAAAGGGAAAACAGGATGTCCTAAAGAAAGAAGCTTTCTAAATTAGAACTGTGTTAAAAGGGGGGAAAAGAATGGAATAATATAATCTATTTTGTATAATTTGACACAAAAAGTTTGAAAAAAAAAAGAAATTATAAAAATAAAAAATATAGCTGATTTTCTTAAAATATAAATAATGTATTTACTTTATAGAAGAAAAAAAATTGTGGCTTTTTTCTTCTTGTCCAGTGAAGAATGAGTGGCCATGTCTGTCTCCCATTTCCTTCACAATAAGCAATAAAGTTAATATGTATAATTCAAAAGAAATAACTGTGTTGTGTTGCTGTTTATCACTTTTTGTTTTGTAATTTGCAAAGGCAGGCTTTGATGACTTTTTTTTTTTTTTTTTGCAAAGATAAAGAAATTATATATATATGTATAATTAATGACACTTTGATTGTGTAACTAATTCTGCTTTTGGGGACTCCAATTTGGTGGAATGGAAAATGATTGGTGGAAATGCATAAGTTAGAGAGAAGAAAGAATCATATAGACACAATTAAAGTGGGTTTGTCTTTATGAATTCCTCAATTGATTATAGACAAAGCAATGGACCAAAATCCAAAGAGATCCAACACATGGAATATATTACACATTATTATAGGTTAATTAGTGTATTGTTTAAGAGTTTATTTTTATTTTTTTTAATTAGTGAAGTACTATATTAGATTTTATATATTGGTCTTGTTTAATTGTCTGGTCAAACCTCCCCTTTAAAGAAAGATATGTTTGAAGAGTTTTGATCTTTGAAATTGTCTGTAAAACCTTAGTAGTTATATATTGTGATTAAAAAGTTTGTTCTCTCAATTTTGGGTTTACATCCTTCCAACCGTCAATGAGGCTTTGTTAGGTTGTTGGTGAGATAAGAAAATTCACTTGAATAGTAAGTGGAAACTCGAGATGATTTTTTTGGTATTTTGAGAGAAGCTCACTCAAAGTTTGGAAAAAGCTTGTTTCGATATGAGGGGATCCCACCGATCTTATATTTAAGAAGAGCATAAGTATGTATGTTGTAGTGAGGGGATCTTACATACAGAAGGAGCCTAAGTACATTCTATTGAGGAGATATATAGATCTCATACAAAGTTTGGAGAAGTTTTTATTATGGAAGTGAGAGAGTCTAAAACTTAAGAGGAGCCTAGGTTGAAACTAAAGATATCATTTAGATTGTATATGAGTTACTGAAGAACGAATCTCTCAAATAAAATGCAATATTATTGTAATTGTTAAACTCTTCATATATTGAAAAAATTTCCACTAGAAAATAACCCTAAAAACAATTGAATTACCAATCTCTATATCTCATTATCTATGTTGATATTGTTTTTATATTAATTAAGTTGTTCTATTCTCATCAATTTTCATTATTGTGCAATATCGTATTTGACATTTGTATTTTATGTTAAATTTATTTTATCTTTTTTATTAATAATTCTTGGTTAAAGTTAATGATAATAAAGAAACATGAAGCCTGTCAAAACTATAAATATATATATATATAAAGTTCAACACCATCTAAAAATATTTTAATTTATGATGTTGAGAATCCTAAAGTTTTTCATCTCAAATAATAGTTGATAATATATATTTTAATCAGATGAGATTAGATTTTTTTTTCTTTTTTAATTTTGAAAAGGTCATATCATCTTAACTATGCTGAATGCTCAATGAGCTCAATTTATGTATCAAGTAAATTAGTATTTTAATAATTTTTTAAGATAAAATTTAAATCACAAACTTGTTTGTTCTAAGTTTGTTCTTAGTATACACTGATACTAATTACTTTAATTTATTTTTTTGAGTTTTTTTTTTTTAATAATTGAATGCAAAAAAGAGGGGTTTTTTTTCCTTCTTTTTTTAATCATGCATTCAATTAATATGGACCACCATACTTCCAATAATTTCTGCTTTAACCACTGTCATATTAATGATCATTCATAAATAATTTATTTTGAGATATACGAGATAATTAAATCTTCATTTATCAGCCTATTCTTACACTTACCTTTATCATATAACTTTTTAATACGATCTTTTTAATCCTTTATACACATTTTCATATTTTTTTTATAAATCTATTTATATGTAAAGTTGAATAAAGTCGAGATTTAAACTATTATTTATTTGTTGTAATATAATTACTGAAGACATTTTGAAAACTAAACCTCTTATTTTAAGTGAAAGATTTATCAATTATTATAAGGTTAAGATCTATCTCTTTTACAAAGTATTATTTGATTGATATGCATATACACGCGTACCCCTTGGAATAAAAAAATAATTCGGTTGTTAAGTTTGATATTATATATGTCCTGTCTTTAATTATTAAATTTATTTGGAGTTCAAAGGGAGGAAGCTTCTTGATGATATGGTGGAAGATCTTTCCTACTTGGGTTCATGAAATCTAAATCTTGACCAATCAAAATTCCTCTCAAATAATTTGTTTATATTATCGTACAAAACAAATGAAGAATAAATTAAATTAGAAAAAAGAATGGGATCAAATTTCCTTTTCAACACTTTTTTTTATTTGTCGACCAACTTTTTAAAATCTCATAAATAATATTTTTCTTTCATTTAAACATGTTACACATAAAGTTTCATGCATGCTTCAAATAAGTCTTTTATTTTATTTATTTATATTTGCTATAAGAATTGAATTCATTGCTTAATTTTAAAAGATCAATAATCTTCCACGTCGATCTTCTTCTCATTTTAGATTACGTTTGTATATTCAACCTTGGACTACACGTACACATGCTCTGATTTAATCAGTTTCATACATGACATATCAATATGAAGATATATTATTACTTTACACATTTGGAATTGTACAAGGATATGATAATCAATAATTTTGTCAATAATGTTGGGAAGAAGGAAGTCATCAACTAGAAAAACATGTCATTAGTGTCACACTAATTTGGATTATTGACAACATTTAATTACCTTTGACTTTGCTCCCACCAAATATTGAGATCACATTCGAATGAGAATGAGAAAAATCTTTGAGAATATGAAAAAAAGGTTAAGCAATCTTTAATAGGAATTGAAAGTTACTATTGTTTATATCAACAAGGTACACATTTCTTAATTGACGAAGCAATTTTGAAACGGTTTTTGATTTTAACTATTTATGGAAGCACAAAAACGAGTGTTTTTTCCGTAAATTCAAATAAATGCACTACTGGTTTCCGTGTTTGGACATGTGATTATATTGAGAATTTTTTTAAAACACTGTTTAGTTTTCATCAATAATTTTGTTTAAAAAAACAATAATTTAATGTACTATATTAAAAGTAATGATTCGAAAAGATATATTATTGGAAAGTAAAAGAAGGTTTGGAACGTTGATCATAATATTGAGGTTCTGCCTAAAAAATTATGGAAAGTAATCAAAATAGTTATAACTAATTTGATTGTTACTTAACTAAACTATACTTTAACCATTTTAGATCTATATTGTAAATGTTGAATGTGAGAGCAAATTTTTTAAGAGATAGAAAAATGATTATAAGATTGTGTTCGATCAAAATTGCTATTGAAAAAAAATGTTTTGTTATTGAAAATTAAAATACCACGACATATATGTTAAATAAAAATTTTACTTCAAATGAGTTGGAGTGAAATGCTTTGAGAGGATCTCAAATTTGTGCGAAAATAGAGCATTGATAGAGGTGAGGGAGATTTTTAGGAGTAGCCTAAGCAAAAGTTAGGAGTTGGCTATTCACAATCGAGCCCATGTTAGATGTGTTCAACATAAAAGAACTATTTTGTAAATGTTGAATTATTTTTTTTAGTGAAGTTTCTTTTCACAAGGCAATTTGGCACATCTAGAAATTTAGGTAACGTTGCACGAAACTGAAGTTACCAATTCTTGTGCATCTTCGTATTGTTTTTGCTTGTGCAAAATTTTGGTGTTTCTTATGTTGAAACATTATGTTTGGCATGTATTAAGTTGTTTGATATTCACACATGTTTTAAAAAAATAATATAAAGATTAGGAACATTTGAATTTATCAAATGATGTGAATTATAAAATTTAGATAAATCTCATGGATAAAGTTTTTAAAGAGGTTAAAGAAAGATTCATCACATCTTAGTACTAATTAGAGGAAGATATACAAGAACTAAATGATTCTCCATAAAAATACATCATTAAAATTTCATAAACGATAAATATATGGAATTTGGATTTTTGAATAATTGTTCTCTATTCCATAGTTGTTTCATCTCTATCTTCTAACTTAAGAGTAATTTTTTTTCAAACAAGTAATATTTTTCTGAATCAGATTGTGACGTCATTGATACAGAGAAAATCATGAAAGCTGAAATTTAAAGAATCCCAACAAATAGATCACAGATAGGATCCTAGTAAACTATTTGGGTAAAAGCAAAAATTGTGTAATTGTGTGTTGAAAATTTCCCACAACATGCATGTACAAATTTTATTTGCTTAAAAAAGGCTTCAATAACTTTAAAGGAAAGATGAAATTTGCAAGTGCTTTTGAGTGGTTTGATAAAGTTAAGTTGTGATCGTGTCAAAATAGTTATATATCAAAATGTAGAGGAAGAAAAAGATGGTGGAAGGGAGTGGAATATGATGTAGATATATATAATAGAGTGAATCTATGATAAAATATTGTATTAATTTAATGGATGCTTTTCTTCTTTTGAATACGTCCAATTGAGTTTTTAAATTGAATTAGACTGATTGAAAATGATAGAACATTTAGAAAATGACAATTCATATAAAATAATAATTTTAATATTTTATTATATACTTTATTGTTCACATTCAATTATCAAAACATGCATTGAGATTATAGGGAATAGTTAATTTTCAAAAATATATATAATATAATAATGCTAAAATTTTTATATATTTAATTTATAAATATTTTTAACAATTTCACCTGCAAACAATTATTCAAACATGAGGTAAAAAAAGTTCTAGTTTCCTAGATATTAAAAGTTTAGGCCACATTACAAAATTCAACAATAAATTACATATTCAGTCTTTAAATTTTTAAATAATCGTATATCTAGTAATTAAAATTTCAAATTATATCCAAACATTTAAGAATAAGTTTATTATTTTGTTGTTATTTTAATTATTGACATGACATTTTAAATTTAAAATAATAATTAAAAAGAAAAGAAGAAATGAAGATGGAGGATAGATAAGAGAGAGAAAATATAATATTTTAATTATTATTTTTAATATAAAACTTAAAATAGAATTAATTTCAAAATCTAATAATTGAAACTAAAAAACTACAGAAAAGATTACGTGGGTGTGTATCATTTGGACTAGAAAGTTCATGGATTCCAAACTAAATACTTCAATTTCATTCATTGTTGAATATACGATATAACTCTAGTTGTTTATAGTCAAAGTTCGTCTTTTTGTAAAATAATATTTCTTATGAAAGGTAAATGGTGTAAACTATGATTAAAACAAATTTTTAGAATGCAACTTTATTGTTCACTTTCCTAATGTGTGTGTAATATGTATGAGGAGTAAATTAAGTTGGTTGGTTTGTATTATATGATGTGGGATGATGTAAGAATATGTAAAAGAAGAAATGATAAAAGGTGAAGAAAATAGAAAAAAGAGGAAGCACACGTGCAGTGCAGGGTGTGACAGGAGTGAAGAAAGAGAGAGAAAGAGAGAGAGAGCATTGGAAAGTGTTAAATACAAAAGAAAATTTAGAATAAAACCATAAGCATATATATAATATATAATATGTAATATATATAAATAATGAATTTGATGTTGATGTTGATGTTGATGTTGATATACGCATATCGAATATTGCTGAAGATTTTTCAGATACACACGTGTGCTTCAGACCTCGTGTCTCTTACCTCACCACCTTTGACTTCTACACACAAATATATATATTTGTTATAATACCATGTATTTGAGAACTCATTTTGTTTTACAATAAAGTGTACACTTATTATTTTACGTCCAAAAATCTGCGTTTAAGGTATGTATATATTATTATAATCTCAATTTTGAATTTGTATATGATTTATTGATTGGGTTTAAGGTTGCTTTATTTTTATTATTATTATTATTATACATGTACTCGAATCTTAAATATATCATATTTTGTAAATTTACATAAAAGATGTACTGTTTCACCAAGCATAAGAAATGTGTGTGATTTTAAATTATGTTATCCTTAATTAGTTTATTTTAGTCCTTTTGGGATGTTCTAGTACTGTTGAACAGAATATGTGAGATTAGACTATAAATTAATATCTTGTTGATTGGCTAGGTAAGAAAGTTTCATTTTGTGTACATGTGTGAAATCAACCAATTCTATAATTTTATAATATTACACAAAAGCATATCTCTAGGACTAGGGAGTAATAGTTGTCGACAATAGGTCACTTTTGAAGGTTGCAAGTACATGTGTGAAGCTATAGGAAGGATTAAAGGATGAATATCGTTTTCAGGAGATCAAATGTCTAAATAGGTTACTCTACCTATCTCGTAATTGTCTTTGATTTTATTTGAAGGTTGGAAATAAGATGAACCATGAATTTAAACTAATGAAAACTAAGAAACAAAGATTAAAAAAAAAAAAAAAATTTAATTTCAATATTAAAAAAATATATATTCCAGAGTGTTGATTCCAATGTCCAATTCATTAAGTCATATTTATGTTTTACAGACATACCCTTGTGTTCAATGTTGTTTTTCAATCTAGAAACTTAATTTCAATTTTTCTCATGTAATTTTAATTGATCCTACCGTCTTAAAACTAAGTTTAGAAACATGACGAATTAACTTAACAGTAATTCAAGACCTTTGTGTGAAGTTGAAGGTTTAATCCCCACCCATAACCATCATTGTACTAAAAAATAACTATTTAAATTAGTAGTTTATTATATAGTAGTTGATAACGAGAGTAGTAGTTCATCTATCTTATATTATAATGATTGTGATGTCGCTTGACTTTTATTTCATATATAAGGGTTCTCAACATGTTCACTTCAAGATGTTTTGGGTTCACTATTATTGATCGGATCACAATTTCATTTTATTTGACCACATTCCCGTTTGAACTTTATGGACTTTTATACTATATTTGATAACATAATGTTCCATCGATCTCAACATGAAAAAATTCCTACATTGAACATATCAAGAGACCTCACATTTTTATAAAATATAATAAGGCTATGAGCTACTCCTTTTGTTTCCAATTGTTTTTTAGATAAAATTACCTCATATTATCTAGTTTGGTATCAATGTCAATCAAGCTCAAACAAGATTTTGTTTCAATTAAAAAAAAAAAAAAGAGATCCAATTAAGAATGATGAACCCAAAAGAAGCAACATCTTAAGTAGATATGCTCAGAATCCACATTTGAAAAATCAAAGGATCTCTCGCTTCTTATAAGATAAATGAGTACTTATATCACCAATTTATTTTGATCAGATAAGACCTTGTACAATCTAATAACTATCAATGGTTCGTTGAAGATCATCAATAACCCTTTGATTTGCACCTCGAAATGGATGATCTATCTCCAAACACTTCTTTGGCTATCTGCTCTCTTTTTTACAACCAAAACCCTTTCCAAAGGTGTCCAAAGTTTGATATGCAAAACCCTATATTTTTATAATTGGAAATCATGATGCAATGGCATCACGACGTACGTTATCCATTGTCGTGCGTCTTCAACCATCAAACTTTATACTACCACGGTGTTACCTAAAAATGAGGTTTCAGTTTACACAACATTGTCCAATGCTGAGAGGAGTACTGCAAAACGCCCCTTCTTCAACAAATCTACCCTATTTTCTCCTCTTATTTGTGGAAATATCCCATAATTGCTTTTATTGAGCACAACCGGTCATTTTTACTCTGTTCAACTCTAAAACTCCATATTTTGCTTAATTATTGAAAATCGCTTGCTTACAACATCAAATCTAATAATATTAAATGAAAATAACACTAAATTGAACGCAGATCACTTTTTAAATGCTTTTCGAATTGTCATAACAACACACAATAAATAATGTCAAAAGACCGATGATAGATTACTATTCAAAAGTGCTTTAGAAAAGGTTGATAAATCTTGTTTTTCGAAGAGGAGCTCGTGATACAAAAATAAGTTATTATACCATATAGATGTCACATTCCGACTCAAAAGTTACTTTATGCAACCTAATGGAGGCGTGTTACCTAGATATTCAACGCGTATCTCCTTGCAAGATAGCACGCTGAATGCCTATTATGCAGAACAACTTCAAAGATCAAATCAAACAACTTAACTTTTATAACTACAATTCAACAAGATAACTTAAACAACCAACTTTTAACTCACTTAACTTAGCTTTACTCAAGCTCTTTAACTACTAAGCAATAAGCACCAAACAATGTAGCGAACTAAACACAACTTTTTCTCTTTGTTAACTTAGCTATTTACATAAAATACAAATAAAACTTGTGCTTTCTTTTCAGCAAGGCTTAAATAAGAAATCCTAAACGACTTCACAGTCTTCAGGCTTCAACGATCGTTTAGCTCTTCAGTCCGATCACTTACCTTTTAACTCGATCGCTAAGCTATCTACACGATCACTTAGCTCTGATCGCTTACCTTTCAACCCAATCACTTAGCTTTCTAAATTAAATGATTGCTATCTTTCAACTTGATTGCTTAACTCCTTAAACAATCGCTTAGCTTCTTACAATCTGGAGAAGGAAAACTTAAAACGTAAGTCAAAGACTTAGGGAGTGAGAGTTTAGAAATACCTTTTAAGGAATACAATTCAATCAAATAAATCACTTTTCATTTTCATAAACGCAGGCCACAACAGCTCATTTTATAAAATCACATAAATCATGCATTAGCTTCCTCTTATTCCTTTCCACCAACAACATGAATCATTTCCTATGTCAAGACTTAGGATTATTCACTCACCAGCATTCTACGTTTAAACTACTGTGATGTTCACTCCATCCACAGGAATTTCCTTGATTCACTTCTTGTTGTGCAGGCTGTTCACACGACGCCTTTACACATTATGTACAAATCACATAACAGTTGCTCACTTAATAGGAATAAGACTAATGGCTTATTCGTACACAAGCGTCACAATCATCACATAGAAATCAATCGTTTTCTCTTTTCAAATAACACATCAACAACAACATCAATAACAATAACGTATATATATACGAAACACGTTATGCATAAGTACAAAATGTGTTATGCATAAGTACAAGACTTAGAAAGCATGCTATCACTTCCTCAACAAGCAACTAAACTCTTAGTAAAAATTCTCATAATAACAACACCTTCTTTAATCCTTTCCAATTTTATTTATACTAAAATTTTTAATCTGCTTAGTCATCACTTAAAGCCTCTTTTAGCTTACCACGTCCTACTTACACTTTACACATGTCGGCTTACAACTCATCAGACTATGAAAACAACTTAAGCTCAACATGTAGCCAACTGTCAACTCACGATCAGACATTTCCCTTGAAATGCTAAACTTATCTTCTCAAAATGCTAAACTCTTTATCGTCGCACTTTTCCCTAGCAAAACAATACCAGAATGTCTACTTCCTCTTACACGATCATTCAGCCTCTTACACAATCATTCAGCCTCTTAAATGATCGTATAACTTTTCACACAATCGTTTATCTTTCTCACGCTATTGTTAAAAAGAAATACCTTTTCAAAACCTTCTATTCAAGCATGGGTCTTACGATAAATTGAATTAAAATGTGTAACTTGTGGTATAAGATTCCTTGATAGATTTTTTTATCTCGTTCTTCCCTGAAATTTTGTAAATGATTTTTTTTTTTATTTGTATACATTTTCTTGCTTTAAACTTTGGCATGATCATGTAACAAGTTAAATTTAAAAGCAAATATTTGAATTAACTAGAAAAATAAAACTTTTCATAAGAATATAATCTCTTTTAAAAACCATTTTACATGCTTTTATTACAAGGCTTTTTTATACACAAATTTGTATAATTTTCTTGGTAATATTAAGAGTATTTATATTAATTAAAGGATATTTTAAATATATCAAAATGAACCAAAATATTTATAAAATATAAAAAATTTCAAATTCTATCAACAATAAACAATGGTTGAAACTAATAGACTTCAATCAATGTCTATCAGTTACACTGATAGAAACTGATAGAAGTCTATCAGAGACTATTTGTGTTTATCATTAATAAAATTTGAAATTTTATTATTTTTTTTAAAATATTTTCAGCAAATTTTTCAGATACTTACAATAGGACAATTATAGGAAATAATACAATTTAAGAAATAAAGTAAAAATATAACACAATATTTGCAAAAATAGCAAATATTGACCAATTAACTGGTAAATTTTTTTAAAACGCAAAATCTGCATTCAGTGTGCCTATCATTGGTAGTCGATATTAATAATAGCAACTAATAGCACATGTTTCATATTGAAAGCACTTCTATCAGTGAAGCAACCTATGACAACTATTAATTGCTATCACTAATATAATAACTTTCAATTGAGAAACTCAAGAAGAAACACTCATAATAGTAGAAAATAAAATGTTATTTTAATAATAAGCTATCGGTCTATATTTAATGATAGCTTTCAATTCGAGTAAATCAGAAATAAACACTCGTAATGGTAAAAAACTATAAAGTTATCACTGATAGTAGCTGTAATTGTGAGAAATAGAAAGTTACCACTAATAGCAGCTATTGGTGATATCAACCCAATAACAACTATAAGTGATAGCAACTTATAACAACTATCAGTAGTATCACAGATAGTTGCTATCAATAATAGCTTTTAATTTAAGAAATTTGGAAGCCAACAAAATTTGGTTGCACATAATTTTTTTTGTCTTTTACTAATTTTTTGTTATATATGTAATTATTTTTATTGTTGTGTTCTATATTTTATTCTTTTTACGTAAATGTCATTTATGCAAATAGTTCTTTACAACAATTTTTCATTAATTCATGTCAAATTACTACAAAGAAAGACGATTTATAAACTTTATAAACTTGCCTCTTTAAGAATCCACGAAAATTTTGAGTTTTGACTGCAATATATCTAAACATGTAAAATTGTTGAAAAAATTGTCAGAAATAACGTAGTTTTTTGTTTTACAAAACAAACACCATTTTTTAAAATCATTCAAACAATATTTTTTGGCCCATCTCGAGCGAGATTGACCACCTAGATTGCCATAAAAAAAATTAAAGTCTTCTAACTTATCAATTGTTTTAGCCTCGGTGCATCTTGGTATCTTTTCAAATCTTCACAAATCTTACATATTTTTAATTTTTTTTTTAAATTTGGCAAATATTATATCCAATTCTTACATTTCATCCAAAGTCATTTAGAGTTTAAAAAATTTTAGATGAATTTTCTTAAAAAGTACAAAGATTTCGATATAATATTTGGTAAAGATAACCGAAATTGAAAAGAAGATTGAAAATATATTGGATTTGTGAACATTTGAAAAAATTACTAAAATCTCAATGCAATCTCTATTGAAAAATAACATGAATGATGATCAAAATGACGAATCACTGTCTGAAAGTAATTTAAGCCTGACCGTGGTGCGGACCATGGTGCTAATCGTAATGTCGGTTGAAATTATCCAAGCTCACTTGCCTGCCCGTCCAACCGAACAGATGGCGACGATGGTGGAGCGTGTGGTGATGGGGTCATACTATCACCACCAACATAGTTTATAATCCCTTGTAGTACTTAGCTATTTATGTCCACTTACTTCTTCTAATTTTATCAATGTTGGACAAGGAAGCTAACTTTGCATTGGGCCAAAGCCCACAATCAATTTTCAAAAATCCCCCACAAATTACTATAGCAGCAAAGTTATAAGGTAGACGAGAGAAAGTTTGTTTTGAGCAAAGATGGAACATTAAGCTTAGACATCAATATCCAAAGATTTTAATTGATGCGTAGTGAAACAACCTTGTTAAGGAGAGTGAACTAGATCTTGAACTTTCTATAACACTGGTGGAGACCCTTAGGTCACACTTTATCCTTAATTTCGACCACTGTTTCTGCAATATGGATTTGTGCCTTGCCATGCACATAGAATGAACCTCGGGTCATCGTAAAAGCTTTAGAAAGAGATCCTTTAAACTCTTTTCTAGAAGGCGGCCCCACCTTCACAATCACTTTACATGCTCCATCAAGTTTGTCAAAACAAACCACTCAAAAAGAGCTATGAAGACTCATCATTATCCATAGAATTATGGACCACTCAAAGCGTTTAGTAACATCCGTCTAGTCCATTAAAGATTGTTTGAACAATAGGCTATGGACCATCAAGTCTATCGTAACAGACCACCCAATAAGAAGCTATGGACCATCAAGTCTATTGCAATAGAACACCCAAAATCAAGTGCTATAGATATCTGAAGGGCTTTAGGCCCATGTTCACTGAGGAATCTAGAACCAATTTCTTTGTTAGTCCTTTGGTTAAAGGATCAGCCAGGTTCTTCTCAGATCAAACAAACTCTAAGAAAATGGTTCTTTTCTTTAGCATATGTTTCACAGCTCCATGCCTAAGACATCTATGTCTTTTTTTGCCATTATAAACACTGTTCTGGGCAATACGTATGGCAACCTTTGAATCACAGTGTATGGACACAGGTACAGATGCCCCCTAAATGGTACATCTCCTAGTAGAATTTTTAATCCACTCAACCTCTTGTCCTGCCAGCTCTAATGCTATAAACTCAAATTCCATAGTGGATCTGGCTATGCAAGTCTGTTTTGCAGACTTTCAAGATATTGCTCCTCCCCCGAGCAGAAACACATACCCACTAGTAGAGTTTACCTCATTGTTATCTATAACCCAGTCTGCATCATAATATTCTTCTAATACGACATAAAATTTACTAAAATGAAAACATTAATTTTTCGTTCCTTTAAGATATTTCAACAGATGACATAAGGCATTCCAGTGGTATTTGTCCGAATTATGTGTGTATCTCCTTAATCTACTGACATCATATGCAATGTCGGGTCTAGTGTAGTTTATTAAATACATAACACTACCTATGATATTTATATATTCAGGTTGAGATACAGTCTCTCTTTTATTTTTCATAAGATGTTTACCAGCATGTAGGAAGTTTTTACTGAAGAGACATTGAAGGAATCAAATGTCTTTAGTATTTTCTCAACATAGTGTGATTGAGACAAGGACAAACCGTTTTCATTTTTCCTAATTTTAACACCGAGAATTATGTATGCTTCTCCTAGGTCTTTCATTTCGAAGTGTGATGACAGGAACAACTTGGTATCTTTTATTAACTCCATGTTCGTCTCAAAGATCAACATGTCATCAACATATAAACATATTAATATGCACTCAGCTCCAGACATCTTTGAATAAACACATGCTGAGGAATTTACCTTAAATCTATTATTTATCAAAGTATCATTGAATTTTGCATACCATTGTTTAGGAGCCTTCTTAAGACCATAGAGAGATTTTTTAAGTTTGCATACTTTGTTTTCTTGGCCAGGAAATTTGAATCTTTCTAGTTGAGTCATATAGATTTCTTCTTGTAAATCACCATTTAAAAAAGCTGTTTTTACATCCATTTGGTGAATAAGAAGGTTGTGGATGGCAACTAGAGCAATTAAGGCTCTAATAGTAGTTATCTTAGTTACAGGGAAATATGTGCCAAAGTAATCAATACCTTGCTTTTAAGTATACCCTACCACCACTAATCTTTCCTTGTATCTTTCTATTGACCCATCTAGTCTTGTTTTCGTTTTAAAGATCCATTTACACTTAATTGGTTTACTTTCTTTGGGAAGGTCTACTAATTCTCATGTTTGATTCATGGTTAGTGAATCCAATTTGCTCTTAATAGCCTCCTTCCACATACTGGACTCTACAGAGCTTAAGGCCTCTTGGTAAGTTTTAGGATCTTCATTTATTAAAAACAAGCTAGTGAAATTATAGTCAATTTCATCGTGCCTCTCTACTATAAAGGTGCTTGGTAAATCTAGTACAAAACTTTTCTCATTTCTCCGTCTTTTACTTTTTCTAGGTTCTAATTCATACCTTACATTAGAAGCATCAAACTCAGGTGTTTCAATAACTATTATGGGATTTTCTAGATCATGCATATTTCTAGATAGGCAGGGAACAGACAGAGATCTCTTTAAAGGAAATACATGCTCAAAGAATTCTGCATCCCTAAATTCATTTATGCTCTTATCATATGAACACATAAACCTATATGCAGCACTATTTTGAGCATAACTGATAAATATACAGTCAAAGGTTTAAGACCCTATCGTGGATTCCTTCAGTACATGAACTTGTATCTTAGCCAAGCATCCTCACATTGTCAAGTTAGTTGAGATTCGGTGTGTATCCCTTCCAAAGTTCGCAGGGAGTTTTGTTTAGTTTTCTACGGGGAACCCTATTAAGAACAAAACATGCAGACAACACGGCTCCCCCCATATATTGTCAGATAGACCAGATCTTGATAAAATAGCATTAATCATTTCTTTAAGAGTTCTATTTTTACGTTCCGCTATGCCATTTTGTTGTGGTGAGTAAAGAGCAGTGAACTCACGAATGATACCATTTGATTCACAGTATTCTTTAAGAGTTCTATCAGAATACTAACCACCTCTATCTAATCTTAATTTTTTTTTATTTTTTTGCCTAGCTGATTTTTAGTTTCTGCCTTAAATCTAAAAAACATGCTACTGGCTTTTTCTTTTGATTTTATCAAATAGACCTTAGTAAATCTAGAGAAGTCATCAACAAAAGATAGATAGTAATTTTTGCTCCCTCTACTAGCAGTGTTTTTGAAATTAGCTAGATTAGCGTGAATTAATTCTAACAATTAAGTACTTCTAATCGCAACAGGTTTGAAAGGTTTCTTAAAGTACTTACTTTCTACGCATACAAGACATTTACCAGTTTCATGTGATTCACATGCATTAATTAGCTTTAAATCTTTAAGCTTTCTAATTGATGCAAAATTCACGTGTCCTAGTCTACCATGCCACAGGTCAACAGATTCAACTATTTAGGCGAAACTAGAAGCATTTGCACTCATGAAAACAAAATTAAGTACAAAAAGACCATTAAACAGATACCCCTTACCAACGAACTCTTCGTTTTTTGTGAGGACAACTTTTGTCACCTTCCAGTATAATCTTAAGACCCGTCTGATTGAACAGACTTCCAGCCACCAAGTTCCTACGTAGGGAAGGGACATACAAAACATTACTTAAAAATAAGGTTTTTCCAAAAGTTAATTTTAAAATAACCTTCCCTTTTCCGATTACTCCTACAGTGGTTGAGTTTCCCGTGAACACGTATTCTCCATCAACAGTGTCCTCGTAGTCATGAAAAAGTTCTCGATTGGTGTAGAAGTGTCTTGAGGCTCCAGGATCCCGTTAGTCTTGTTTTTAATTAGCTTGACTTCCATAAAAACAGCTATGACTTCATCATCTTGTTCAGCAAGATTAGCTTGAGGTGCATGTTTCTGGTTGTTTGACCTTCCCTTCCTTTGATTACAATGTAGGATTATGTCCTTCCTTTCCACAGACATAGCAGATGAGCTTCTTCTTCTTGATTTTTCCCCTAGGAGCCTTGAACTATACCTTTTATGAGGTTCTCCCATTTTGTCTTTTATCTTGTTTTGACCTGTATGTGTTTACAGTGGAAGATTCAACTAAGTTAGCATTAACAAATTTACATTTTTGGAGGCTAACTTATCTTTCAGTCTGTTGGCTTCTTCTGTACGCATGCGGCTGATCAATTCTTGAAGTTTCTTAGGTTTCTTCTTGTGCTTCAGGTGATTTCGGTACTCGCTCTAAGAGGGAGGGAATTTTTCGAGCAGAACATTTTCTTGGAGTATCTCACACATCTTCATACCTTTTGATAGGACATTTGCCACCAAATTTTCGTACTTATATATCTGTTCCACAACTTGCTTGTCGTTTGTCATCCAGAATTGTAGTCATTTACCCACAACCTACTTTTTTTGCCCAACGTCATCTCCACCATAGCTAGACTCTAGAATGCACAATATATCTTTGGCAGATTTTTGGTTTATGAATAGGTCGAACATCGAATCCGACATGTGGTTCAACAGATGCCCGCAAACTGTCTTGTTGTCCTTCTTGTACTTCTTGGGATCAAGCTTTCTTGACTTGGTTGATGGTGATGGCAAGAGGTCCCGTGATGATTCTGGATCAGAAGGCCCTGGAGGATCAGTTGGTGGATTAGTGCTAAGGATGTAGTCGACTTCAACCTGTTAAAAAAGATCAAAACTTTTTGGGACCAACGGTCGTAGTTTATTTGGTCGAGTGGTTCCAATTTGGACAGGTCTGGTAGAACTTTGTTGATTTTGATCGACATTGTAAACTACTTTCAGATTGTTGGGAAAATAACGTAAATGATGATCAAAGTGACTTGCTGCGTCGTGACGAATCACTGCCGTGAAAGCAATTTCAACCCGACCGTAGTGCTAATCATAATGTTGGCTGCTCCTCAAGGTTAACACAGCTCCCACTTCTGACGTGCACTCATTGGAAATAGAAATAGAAACAATAGTAGGAACAACTGAAGAACTGGCTCGAATGTCGACATGTGGCAAAACGGAAGCAGACTGCATCACTAAGTGACGGGGCAAAAATAGACACTACATTGCATCCTTATTCGCGCAAGCGCGGTTACATGAGCTATTCGACCGGATGGGCGACAACATTCGAGCCGAAGGCCCATAATCAATTTTCAATAAACTTCACCAAGATGTACCGAGAATGCTGAAAACAATTGAGTTGGAAGTGTTTTAACTCGTAGATTCTAGGCAATTTTTTTTAATCTCCCAAAATTTTATATTTAAAAAAAATTAATGCAGTTATTTTGTCAAGTATTATATCCAATATTAATTCTTATGTTATCTAACACCTTTATTTTGATATAAAATTAAATCTATCTAACAAATCCATTTAAATATTTAAAAATTATTAAGATTTTGATATAAGAATTGGTAAGGGGTCATTTCCAAAATATAACAAGGTAGTAACAATTTTGAAAATAGAAAAAGCCCATAGGCCCAAATGAAAATACCAAAAATGTTATGCAATTAATTGGCATTGAGCGCATAATATATTTGAAAAATGCGAGAGTAATATATTTAAAAAATGATCGTATAGATTTGGCTATTCTTAACTACACTATCGTTTAAATTTTATCATTTAGATTTGGCTATCTAAATTTAAACGATTTTTTTCAAGATTCTTTGTACATGATCATTTACATTTGGCAAATGATCGTTTAGATTTGATCGTTTAAATTTGGATAGCCGAATCTCAACGATTTTTTCAAGATTTTTTTGCTACACGATTGTTTAGATTTGGCACATGATCATTTATATTTGATCGTTTAAATTTGGGTAGCCAAATCTCAACAATTTTTTTTCCAATTTTTTTGTACATGATCGTTTAGATTTGATACACGATCTTTTATATTTGGGAAATGATCATTTAGATTTGGCTTACGTGATCGTTTACATCTATCAATTCAATATTCCAACGATTTTTTTTCATGATCGTTTATATTTAGCACACGATCTTAAATAACTAAATAACAGTTTGAACAAAAAATTGAAAAAAATGCAGAAGAAGAGAAAAAGACGATGGAAAGGAAAATAAAAATTCCAGAAGAAAAGATGTGGAAAGGAAGGACAAACGAAAATATTTTTAAAAAATGCAGAAGAAGAGAAAAAGACGATGGAAAGAAAAAAATAAAAAGAAAAAAATCGCAGTAGAAAAGAGAAGAAGGACGATGATAAGAAAGGGCAAATTTGGAATTTTTTAAAAAATTGTTAATTTCATGAGTTTTTTCATTTTGTTACACGGGCCGTAAATATTTTGCCGGTTTGTTAGATTTATGAAAATTTTCTAATTGGTAAAGATAACCGAGTTTTTAAAAAACTAAAGTATTTGAAAAGCTTATTGAAACCTCAATGTATCGAGAATGATCAAATCAATCGATAAATCTCGATGATTCATCTTGTCCGAGATTATTGATTGAGAAAAATATGGTGAACATGTTCTAGTTTTGTAAAACTAAGGCCAACCACGTTATTTCCCACGATTCTTAGAATTGCCCTAAGTGATTTATTATTATTATTATTGATTTACTTACCTTTTTCTTTAATTCCTTTTGTTAAAGCCTATTAAAGTGTTCTTTACAAATTTGATTTCTAACTCTCTTCTTCTTCATTTTTTTCATTTTGTCCCAAATACTCAAGATTATTACAAATTTCATAAGTTCTCAGAATAATGATTAAAAACAAAACAAAAAACAACCATAGCAGTAGATGACAATTTAAGAATAGATTATTCAAAGTGAACCACGGTACACTTTTTATATTTTATAACTATAATACCTTTATTAATATATAAAGTATATCAAGAGTATCAAATGTATATTAGTAGTGTATCAAGTGCATATAGATGTAAATTAGTTGTGTATTAGGTGCATCCAAGTATATTGATAGTTTTTTTTTATCTTTCATGTATTGATTTTTTTTCTTTTTCAAAGCAATTTTTACAAAAGTAAAAGTCTTGCTTATGAACTTAATTTCTAAAATTTAATTTCAAAGTAATTTTTACCTTCGATTCAAGTTTGACACCTCACATACTAATTTTAATCCAAAAATAATTTAAAATTTTCCTAATTAATTTTTTAAACACAACGTTTTCCAATTAATGAGATGCTAAGCAGAAATTTATATTTTTCCTTTGCAAAAAAAAGTAAGACTCGTATTTTCATTAATGAGATGCTAACTTAAATGGGATGTTTTTTTTTATTTTAAACTTGAAATCAATTTTTTACATCTCGCATGATGATTTTAACCCAAAAAAAATATAAAATCTTCATTTATAGTTAAACTCATTAGTTTTGTAAAAGTAAAGTTTTACAATATATATATAAACTAATAAATAACTTTAATTCATAAATTTCCAAAAGAAAAAAAAAGCCTTTGATATTATTTTCTTTAAACTATGTAGTTCTAAAATAATATTAATTTTATTGATTCGTTGGCGTGAGAAAAAAATATTTATTTACACGTACCCAATGTCGATTTATAAAAGATGAACACTAATGCAACAATTAAATAAAAATAAATTTATAAAAATAGATTAAAAAATAAGACTTTAATGTCAGTTTTAAAACGACATAAAGGCCAACCGACACTAAATATCTTCAATAACACTATCAAAAATGTCGGTTTAAAAACGACTTTAAAGGCCTTTAATGTCATTTTTAAACCGACATTAATGAGGCCTTTAATGTCGTTTTAAACAGACATCAAAGCAGAAACAACATTAAAAACCTTTAATAACGCTAGCATAGATGTCAGTTGCCAACCGACATTAAAGACCAAATTTCTTATAGTGTATTATCAATTTCATATCATAGTTAGGTATTCTCGATGCCAAATTTTGACCAAGGATTAATAATGCACTTGACCTTCAAGTAATGTCACGGGTAAATTTGTAATTAAGGAAAGAAATGACTTGCAAATCAAAGAAAAATGATTTTGATGTAACGGAGGATCCATAAGTTTTGTTGATAACTATAATTCAACAAAAATAATCTAAAAAAAACATGTAAACATAAGGCTTGCTTAGGTCTACAGAGGACTAGAAGACTAATTTACCATTCAAATACAACTTGAGGATGGGAGGAAATGAACCCAAGATCTCATGTTGGCAACCAACTAATGATATATTAATATAATGTAAGTTATATATTTATGTATGTATGTAGATAGATATGTATGTGTGTATATATGTATGTATTTATGTGTATATATGTATGTATATATTAACATAAGAGCATAAAGTTGAGGAGGACTTACACTAAATCCATCGTGCTCTATGCCTATGTACGTGAGTTAGTGTGAATTACATAATTAATAAATAAGAAGTTAGAAATTCTTAGGTACCTCATATAGAACCATAATGATATATTTATAGAAGTATTGATCTAGGGTTTATCTTAGTCCAACTAGGATTAAGATAAGAGCTTCCTGATTCCATATAATATAGGTTATCACTCAAACAAATGGACCAAAACATGCATTTTGCATGTTCTCTGTACATCAAATTTCAAGGCTCGGTTTTGACCATGGATGGGTCAAAGCTGAGGAGGTTGGTTTGTGTTTTTCCACTCAAATCATATTCTTTCTCAAGTTCAAATGAGTCATGGTACATTTCGTTCATCAAACGAAGAAGGTTGACTTTGATGTCATCTTGGCTTATCCTTGGTTGGGGAGGTTAGTTTGGACTTTTGACTTAAGCCATCATTTTTTCAAGGCTTAAATAGGTCATGATTCGCTTCAATAACCAAATAGAGAAATTCAACCTTGACCGATCATTCTTGACCAATCGAGTTATTTTGGTTCAGATTTCAATTAGCCTTTTTCCTTAAGTTTATTTTATTCTCTTGGTTAGTTGCTTGTAGCTTCTTTGTTGTAGCTCTATTTTAATAGTGATCTATTTCTTTTTTTGTTATGTCTTTTTACCCTTATTCTAGAATCCACCTTATCACGTTTTATAATCCAATTAACATATAAGTGAAAAAAAATAATTTAACTATCTTTAGAATGTGAACTTATTGGAGGACTGAAATTACAACACTCTTTCAACTAGACATGCAATAACATAAGAGTGAAAATTGATTTCATCTTTTGGCTTTGTTAAATAGGTGATTAGATGAATGAAAATTGAATTGTATATATAAAAACCCAATCAAAGACCCTCTGTCATGATAAATTAGATGGGAAAGAATAAATAATTTTGGCCCCATTTACAGTGGGAATAAATGTTTTTGACATAAGATTTTATACAAGATTTTGTGGTCCTTTTTTATTTTAAGAGAAAAGAAAAATGAATTCTACCTTTACAGCACACACTACAAATTGTAAACATCTCAATTCATTTCTCTCCATTTTCCCTTAACTTTTTTTAATAAATGATAAATTTAAGAAGAAAAAAAAAAGTCAAAATTAATCTTCTCCACACACACCACATCCCATGATTTTTTAAGGAAAAAAAAAAACAAAAACGAAAAAAGTTCTCCTCAATTCTAGAATTTTTCATTTAAATTTCTTTATTTTTTGTTCAATTGAATTATTGAATGCTAAATTTCATTATAGGTTAAACTACCATGTGGTCGTTCTACACTATGAAGTTGGTATAATTTTAAAGAGATTTTTAAAAAATATAACAAATCGGCAAAATATTTACACTATATAGAACAATTTTAAAAATGAAAAAAACTCACACCTATAATAAAAAATACCAAGAATGGTCCAATCAACACGCGATTAATCGGTCACACACGCACGTGTAATTCTTTTTCTAAACGATCATGATACGCAATCATGTAGAAAATGAACTACAATCGTGTAGTTCATGATACACGATTGTTAGTTCATGATAAACAATGATTTTGAAATAACCCTAGTAAACAATCATGTAGATGATGATACACAATCATGTTTAGTTAATGATACACAATCCTATAGTTATCCATGATATACGATCAAGTATAGTTCATGATAAATGATGGTTTTGAAAAGTCCTAGTAAATGACATGTGTGGATCATGATACACGACCATGTAGTTTATGATAAATGACGGTTTTGAAAAGCCCTATAGTAAACAATCATGTAGTTCATCTCTACTCACGGTACATTAAAATAAAATAATACGAGATTAATGATTGATTGAAAACAAAGATAATAATAACAGAAGTATAATGAAAAAGAATAATAATAATTGTAGAACAATGATCATGATTTCAAAAAAATACAAAAGAAAAATTGTAGAAGAAGAAGAAAATGAAGAAATCGGAGCTGCATGAAATGCAAAAGCATTAGAGGCAAACCTAATATTTAAAAAAGGGTGGTATTATGAACTTTTTATTTTGTTATATGAGCCGTAAATATTTTGGTGTTTTGTTATATTTATAAAAATTAACATTAACAATAGGTAATTTAAATTAATTACATCAAAATTAAATTTTTGGTTTATAAAAGGGACATTTTAAAAAATAGCAAAATATTGAAACTATTTATAAAATATAGAAAAAAAAACTTAAATAGACAAAACACCAAAATTTTTACAACATGTGTAACAAAATCAAAAAGCCCATGAAGAAGCCATTTTTAAAATATTTCAAGTTTGCCCTTCATTTCCATATTCTTTATTCTATTCTTATACAATTTTTCTTTTACTTTCCATCGTCTTTATTCTGCAATTTTTCTTTTATATTTTTTTGAAAATCATGATCTTTGTTTTCAATCAATCATAAATTTTGTATTATTTTTTTTCAAAGTGTTATTTGGTTGAAGATCGTGTACCAATATTATTGTTACATGATCATTTAGATTTATCTAAATGATCGTGTATAAACATAAATCTAAACAATCGTGTACCAAATAATTTTGAAAAGAAAATCGTTGGGATATTGGTACACACAGTGAACGGATCCAGAAATTTTATTGCCAGAGAACTTTATAGTTCAATCAAGAAATCTAATTTTTAGACTAGGATTTGCTGGTCATTCTTATAATTTTACTTTAGTACCTCTCATAACTATTATTACTTTTCTTCAAATGAGATGATGGCTCTGCCGATTTTCTTTTAAAATATTTCTTCATTTAGATTTCAAATTAAATCTACAATAACATAACATTGTAATGAAAATAAATAAAAAAGATATTGACATATAACAACAATATCATAACATAAAAAACCCAACAAGTTTACTTAAGATTCATAAATTATTTCGAGAATTATTAAAATAGGTATAAAACAAATGAACTAATACAAAAAATAATAATGATTTGAAATATAAAAATCAAATGCATCAAAAATAAAATAACAAACTTGAAAAGAGAAGAAAATAAATTACATAACTTATCAATAAAGTTGAAAAAGAAGTCAAAAAGAAGTTGAAGAAGAAATTTTAAAAACTAAAACAAAAAATAAGAATAATTTTAAATATTAAAACAAATGCATATAAATAAAATAACAAACTTGAAAAGAGAAGAAAATAAATTACTAAACAAACCTGAGTTGAAAATCAGTTGTCAAACAAAGTAACCACTAAGCTATCTATAAATTAAATAGTTTTCTTTATATATATATTATACAAATACAACAAAGTTGAGGGGGGCTGCCCCTGGACCTGTGCTAAATTCGTCGGTGGGTACCGATCGTTTAGATTTGGTCCAAATCTAAACGATCGTATAACCAAATCTGTAAAATTGAAATGATCATGTACCAAATATATTATGTTTGCCAGTAGTGTTGACTGAGATATTTTTTGTATTTTCTATTGTAGGCATGTGGATTTTTTTCGTTTTCGAATTTGTTCTTGATATTTTGCCGCAAAACCCTTATACATACATGCATTTAAATAAATAGTACTTTTAAATAAACAATAAAAACTGATGCAATAAAACTATTAATTAATTAATTACATAGGTAGATAGTCTATAATCATTATGATTAACATAATATGAGTAATTTTTAAAAATAATTTTATAATTAGTTTATCATTGATTAATTAAAATTTATTAAGTATATACCATCATCAAACTTATCCTATCAAATTACTCATTTTACCATTACTAGTAATTAATAATTTAATTAATATTATTATTTCATTATTAAATAATTAATTTTTCTCAAAAAAAGCTTCATTACATCTACTGTTTATCGATTAATATATTAAAATTTTATAGATTTTTCACCATTAATTTTGCAAATGAAATACAGATAGAATTTATTCTCATACACATTTTTATACGCAATCAAACACAAATATCTTTAATTTTCAGCAATTTTATTTCTAAACATCTTTAATTTTCAGCGATTTTATTCTCATTCCAATTCCTTCAATTCCAAACGGTCCCTTAATTATAATACAACAATTAATTTTAAAGCTAATCCATAAACCTTTTAAATGTAGGATACTATGATTAAAAGAAAAACCCACAAAAAAGGACATAGTAACCTACCCTACTTGCTTTGATCTTTTTAATAGGATCTTTTTAAGTTCAACTATGGCAAAACTAGGGATCCAACATCTAACCTCAAAAACTCCAATCAATTAATTTTAAGTTAAATCCATCACTATTGATTGTTTTTTTATAGGATATAACATAATGTGTCATGAATTATTGCTAAATATAGGCGTACAAAATATTTTATTCTAATAACGAACTAGAAAACAATATTTTCTATATAATTATTGCCCTTATTATCAACAATAAATAATAAAAGCTTAAGGAAAAGAAATAAATTACACAAAAAAAAAAAAAAAATTGAGACTCCAAGTATGGATTGAACTATAAATTGAATTAGCTTACAAAAGGAAGAAAAAAGAAGAATCAAATTGCAATAATTATTACATGTATAGAAAAAGAGGACATTTTGTGTCGGCAAGATGAAACATATATATGAATGTGACAATTAATTATCAATGACCCACATTAGCTAAAGGAATGAACGTCTAGAGCTACCTATCTAACTGCCCTACCTCATAATATAAATTAATTTCATTAACAAATTTCAATACAAGGAATATAATTTCAAATCCTATGGCTTTAAATTTTTTTATTGGATTGACCATGACCTTAGTTTATTATTTTTATAATAACAATACAAACAAGGTGGAGATTTTTGGCTTGCTAGACTCTTTTGTATTCTTACACAAAATTTTGAATATTTCATCAACTTTTTTAGAAAATTTAGACTATTTATGGAGAGTGATATAATCTTGGGTGAACTATTTATTTCCAAAATGATTAATTGTATTGCAAAAAATTGACAATATATCGTTATTCTCAACCACCTAAGCTAAATGTTTATTGGAGATTGACCCTACATCATTATTGTTGTATTTTTTCTTTTCTTTTAATTGGAAGGATTTGAATGATGAATGTCTAGGAATATGCAAAATTTTAAAAGAGAAAAAATCCTATAATTTTGGCACTAGTTATGAACAAACCCTTCTAAATTAGGATATGTGAATTTTGGACTATATTTTATATTTTTATTAGGTGTAGTTAATATTCTTGTCATCATCACAGAATAAGCGTAACTTAGTGGTTATTAGCATATTCTACAGAAGTTTAAATTTTTATATTTCCATCACTAAGAAAAGATTTTAACATGTATTCATTCTCCTCACCAAATTTTTAAGTCAAAAATAAAAATAAAAATAAAAAGATAAGGAAGAATAATTCAAGTAAATTTAGGTACCAACTAATCATTGATCTAATCAAATATAATCCTAACATTGTAAGATATATAGAAAAAATCATCTCAAAATAATCATGGGAGGAAAAGGTAAATTAATTACACGTAACTCTCTTTATAAATAAATCATTACCGTTTGTGTATAAAAAGTAATTAATTTAAAGCTTACTCGCAAACTTCATTGCTTCAACATTCTGTCATTCTTTAACTTATGCATTTGAATGTATATGACAAACACTACATCAATATCGTACATGTTTTCTCTCTTTTGTAAATTATGTTATTTTTCAATTTCAAACAAATTCACCCTTAAAAAATCATAGAATTTGGAGTCGTCTATGAGGAAGAAATTGTATTTCAACTATAATTTTCATACTTTGACAAAACATAAGTAGGAGACGCAAGAACATAAATAAAGATGGAGATTACTCCAACCAAGTCTGTCAACCCCAAAGAACACAAGACCACACAACACCTCAATCTCACATCCATAAGAGGGGCGACCCAAGGAAAAATTGGAAGCATTAGAAAAGAAAGTGAAGTGAATGGGTCAAAATTAGAAAAGTAAGTGGAGTGAATGGGTCAATGTCGAACTTGCTTACTAAAGTTATTTTTACAACTAGAATCTTCTTCTAAGGGTTCAACTAAACTTTTGTTATACAATTTTACTAAAGGAAAAGTCCCTTAGTTAAGGATGTGAAAGAAATTGGACCGCATGTCCAAAGACCAAACTAACTTTAGGGGGGAACAATCATAGAAGGAAATATGAGACTATCAAATACCAATAACAACACGAAGCAAAGCACAACAAACCTAGCAGGAACAATGGACTAAAGTAGTTAGTGCAAATTGTGCCATTTAATACGACTAGAGATCAAGGATCGCCCAAAGCCTCAAAGAATGAAGACAGTTGCATAGGATATTCTCACTCATATGCCACCTACACTAATGTTGGGATTTATGTTCTAAAACTCGTAGATTGTAAATATAATTCATTGACAGTTATTAATAAAGTGTTATTTTTATAATTTTAATAAATGTTATTGATTATATTATTAGTTTTGTCTACATACAGGGATCAATGTTCGAGATCAGCTTAAAGGGTCTATAGTATAGAGATAAGCTAGGTATCTTATCTTGGTAACACTATGGATAAGGGTTACTTTGTATTTGATACAAATGCAATTATCCAAAGTGTTTGTGTAGTTGACATGCGAGTGAGGGTGTAAAAACCCAACTTTACTAGAAGGTTGAGGTCATTACTATTTAAATAAGTATAGTTTTTTTTTTTTTTAAAGGAAAATTAATTTATAAGTTGAGAAAAATTTAAATAATAATAAAATAAATAAGTAATTAAAGTGGTAAACAAAATACTAGTTTGGGCCCATAAAATAAAATAAATACATTAAAATAATTTTACCAAAGTTCTGAAATCCAAAAAAAATATAATGACTGAAACATAAATGCAGAAAAGCTGAACTATTCCCTATGGCGAACCACGGTCACTTCTTATCATTTGCCAGCTTGCCCTTGCCTTTACCCTTACCTGAAAATTAAACATTTAAAAGAATGAGTATAAAATTATACTTAGTAAGAGACCCATACTTAGTCTCCCTATGTGTTGTTAGTCTCTTTGTTAGAGTCCTGAAATAAAGTACCACGCTCTATGGTGCTCCCGAACGCACACTATCCAGTAGTCCCACCGGGACTGAACTGGGCTCTCGGTGAACCCGAAGGAATCACCCTAAAGGAGAGTCGGGCTGTAAGTGATCCCGTCGAATCACGTCTCAATAACTACTCAAACATATATAGGGGAGGACCTTGATGGACCCCTCGTGGTACGACTCTAACCAGCAGACCAACAGAACACTATAGGCTATACATGCTCATCATAAAATCAACATCTCAGCTCAACACACATAATCTCAGAAATACATATAATCACATCATGCACCAATGGTACTGCATCTCAATCAAAAGGGGGAAAAATCTCTTACCAGGAGATCTGCTAAATAATTCACAGGTTGGCAGTCAATTCCTCACAATACTCAGTCCTAAACATAAACAAAATTAACATTAATAATCTTGTCAACCATCACCCTACTGTTTAATTAAGCAACCAAACTTATCCAAGCTTACCGCAAGATTAGGGTTGAATCCAACACCATCTTAACTGGAAAATTCACAGTCCTATTTCCACCAATTTCACTTGAACCTTCAAGCAACCATAGATCAACTTATTCCAAATACCATCTCATTTAAGATAAAAAAAAAATATTTAATTGGGTGTACCAAACCCATACAAACTCACCCCAAATGGCTCAAAAGGTTGCAAGAGGCTAAACTTGAAGATGGCTCAACTAGAAGAGGCTTCGGCTCGGACGCGGCTTGGTGGAGACAAACGCGTGCGGCTGGACGAACGACTTGCGGACGTGTGCGGCTGGACGAGTGGAGGAGTTTCGTCGGTTGTAGGATTCGCGGCGGTCGTCGTCGTGCGGAGGAGTTGCGTCGGTTGTAGGATTCGCGGTGGTAGGAGACGCACAGTGAAGAAGGGCGACGGCTAGGGTTTTAACATGGAGGAAGGTTGAAGATGAAGTGCACACAATCCAAGGAGTCCTATTTAATAATAAATATATTATTATTATTTCCCTTTCCTATTCCTATTTAATTTCTCTTTCTTCATTAACCACCCCTTCCATCACCATAAATTTGCTCTTTTTTCCAAAAATGTCAAAGTACTCCTCTCTTAATAATTATATTAACCCACATTATAATTATTCTTATTCCTCCATGATTTTATATATACACATAACCATATTTACTCATAATACCTCCAACTTTACAATTTAAATCCACCAACCAATAAATCCAAAACCAATTTTAACAATAGAACTTCAATTTCCATAAATTAACCACTTATCCTTCCAAAATACTTAATCTCCACAATTTAAACAATTTCACAAATAACACCCAAAACTAAGCAAAATAAAATGATAATAAAAATAACCTAATAGTTTTGGGATGTTACAGAGGGTATCCTATGCAAGAGTTTGCATAAGACCGAACCATGAAATAGTAACCACTAGATGTAACTCCGTTAACTAGTTAGGTTTCTATTTCATTAAAATGACCTAAGTAACTTAGTCTTAATCCTGAGTGTATTATGAACTCATGTTCACAATTAGGGACTGTCTTTTGATTTGTACGAGTGAGAGTGACCAGATCGCCGACTCAATAAGTTTATCATTTTGGGGACAAGACCGAGTGGAGAGCTGGAAACATAATTACACAAGATGGAATTCACTCATTCCCTACTTTAGGGTAAGTAGATGAGTATTCCCTTAAATTGTGTCTTCAGGACTTGAACAAAGGGTTCTACCCTCTCTATGGCACAAGAGGGATTTTTGTTTATTGATTGCACCATAAACAGGTTGTTCATTAGAGAAGCCTGATGTTTAAGGACTAGAGGTAAACCCAGGGGTAAGCCGATAATTTGACCCAGCTGGTGTTACGAACACTCGTGAAGGACTAACTTACTATTATTGGTCTATATCCGTGGACACATAAATGTACCTACAGTAAGAAGAGTTCAATCGTGAAGGACTAACTTACTATTATTGGTCTATATTGATTAATGTGGTTAATGAGTTTAGCCAATTAATCTCATATTGTTGTAGCTTATGATCAGTAGGTCCATTAGGTCCCCTTCTTAGCTCGTAAAGGTAATGAGATTTATTTATATTGGTTGTAATTTGAAATGTTCAAATTTACTTTGGGAATTAGTATAATGTATAGTGATGCATTATAATACAAACTTTATCAAACTTTATTATATAAATTTAATTTTGAATATGATTCAAAATTAATTTATGAGAGATAAAATATTTGAATGAGTTCAAATATTAATATAATGTGAATTGGATTCATATTAAAATTATTGGTTATCAGAGAAATTTATATTTGAATATGATTCAAATTTAACTTAAGTTAAATATAAGATATTTAATTTAGTTATTAATTAATGGGAGAATTAATTAATAATTTAGTTTAATATTATTTAATTAAATCTGATTTAATTAAATTAATATAAAACTATAAGATATTGGAGAGATATTCATTTAATAAGATTTAAATGAAATATTAATTAAATATTATTTAATTAATTATTAACTAATTGATTAATAGTTAATTAATTAGTTGATTTGAAATTTTTATTAATTTAATATTTTTAAATTAATAGAATCTCATGATTATCTCTTACTCCCTTTCTTACTCCAAGAAGGAAACATAATTATAAATATCTATAAGAAAACAATTTTCTTTAACGATTCACTCAACAAAAATAGAATTAATAATTTTTCTTTTCTGCAAAATAGTTTCTTTAAAAAATCTCTAAACGTTTTTCCATCACAATTGGTGTCCACAAACCAATCTCATCTCATATGACAGAAAGGTCTGCGACGGGTGGTTTCCCAATTTGGAGATTTATTTAGTAGATTCAGAGATGTCAAACAAGTAACTTTTTCTTTCTCTAATCTATAACTAGAAAGCATGCTTAGCCTTTAAGTCTTAATAAGAAAACTAGTTTGTAATTATTTTTGTCAATGTAGTGATATTTTAAGATTCTCAAATTAAATTGAGGAATAGTTCTATAAAATCTTCATCTGCCATGGGCTTTTATCCCTTCAACGAACGTATTGGATCATTGCTTTTGTATCAAATACGTATCCATAGTGTCACCAGGATAAGGTATCCAGCCTTATCCATATACTATAGACCCTTTAAGTTGATCTCGAACATTGATCCATGTGTGTCTCTACATAGTGTTCTCATCAAACAGCTTAGGCTATTAGTTTATTGGATTTGGGTTATTAACACAAAACTAATAATATAATCAATAACATTTATTGAAATTATAATGATAACACTTTATTAACAACGGTCAATGGATTATATTTAAAATCTACGAGTTTTAGGACATAAATTCCAACACCTCTGTTAGATCGAGCAAGTTCAAAACCCAAGAAGTACTTGAGAGGACCAAGATCCTTGAGTTTGAACTTTTCATGTAATAATGATTTGACTTGACTGATCTGTTTTTCATTTTCTCCTATGATAACTATATCATCAACATAGATTAGTAGAGCAATGAAGTATCCACGAACAAACAAGGAGTAATAAGTTTTTGATTGAGTAAAGCCAAGCTAAGGGCTATGAGGGTGTCAGAAAATTTTGCATACCATTATCAAGATGCTTGTTTTAGGCCATAGATTGATTTCTTCAATCTACAACCAACTTTCTGGCTGTGAGTATGAGTTGTTTGTGTCTTGTAACCAAGTGGTAGTTCCATGAAGACTTCTTCAAATAAGTCCCTATGTAGAAATGCATTGTTCACATCAAGTTGAAGAAGAGGCCAATTGTAGAAGTTGATTAAGACCAATCACAAATTGCCACATCATTTATTAAATTAATGATTAAAAGTGCAAATAATTTAATTTTGGACTAATTAAAATTGACATGTGCCCCAAATTAAAAATTGAACGGCCAATTCTAATATTGTCACATGTTTTCATCTTAACCGTTGGATCAAGTTAATTATTTTAGTTCAATTAAATATTATTTACTTGAACTAAGTTCAATTAAGCCCAAAAATAAGCTTAATTGAGCCCAAAGACTAAATATAACCCAAATCCATGGGGTTGAGTCTATGGATCTGGTCCTGGACCAACCAAGCTCAAGCCCATAAAGCCCACTAGAGAACTCTATAAATAGAAGAATTCTCCACATTTGTAAAAGGGTTGGAAATTTTTTACTCTACAATGTCTAGAGAGAATTCTCCTAAGAGCTAGAAGACTCCCTAACTCCTGAAGTCGACCATCCTCGAAGATTGAAGCTTCTTCAAAGATACAAAGCTTTCTTCCAAAACTCGAACTTCCCTCGAAGATTGAAGCTCGATAGAAGCTTTCTTTCAAGACTCCAACTTCAAGAACATCACGTGCTCCGCTTCCTTCAAATCAAGCGTAAGCATCCAATCGAAAGAGAATCAGAGGATCAAATTCTAGAGAATAAACCACATCGCATCAAATCAACAAAAATACAACTTCAACTCAAGATTAACTCCACTAATCAAATTTCTCCGGAAATCTCGTGCAAACAAATTGGCACGCCTAGTGGGACCTCTCTACCTCTCATCTCTCTCTCGAAACTCAACTCAACAAACCAACTAATGGCATTAAATAAAGTTGCATCTAAATCTTCTGTTTCAAGCAATGCTTACACGGGATCTTTCATCTGTAATCGTTCAAAGGGGATCATCCAGGAGTAGGATCAATCAGAGCAAGAATCGGACCTTGGAGTAGTGTCTGTCATTACGGCTGATGTAACTGTTGAGGCCGCCATGGCGGAGATGGAGAGGAAAATAAATTTCCTAACGAAAGTTTTCGAGGAGCGAGAACATGAAATTGCTGCCTTGAAAGACCAAATGAAAGCTTGTGAAACTGGTGAGTCAAGCAAAATTCTTGCTGTCAAAGCTGACAACAAAGGAAAAGTTGTGTTACAGGAAAATCAGACACAACAGTCCATCTCTGTCACCTATCTGTTAGTCCAACAATTGCAGGATATGATCACAAGCTCCATAAGAGCTCAGTATGGAGGACCGCCACAAACTTCTTTGATGTACTCCAAGCCATATACCAAGAGAATCAATGGCATGCTAATGCCTGTTGGGTATCAACCTCCAAAGTTCCAACAATTCGACGGAAAGAGCAATCCAAAGCAAGACATTGCTCACTTTGTTGAAACATGTGAGAACGCAGGATCAAGAGGAGACCAACTAGTCAGGCAGATCGTTCGAAGCTTGAAAGGAAATGCTTTCGAGCGGTATACTGATCTAGAGCCAGAAGTCATTGACAGTTGGGAACAACTGGAAAAGGAATTCCTCAACCCTTTCTAAAGCACCAGACTCATTGTAAGCATGATGGAGCTTACAAACACGAGACAACGAAAGGGAGAGCCAGTTATTGACTACATAAACTGATGGAGAGCTCTAAGCTTGAATTGCAAAGACAAGCTCACAGAACTGTCTGCAGTGGAGATGTGCACCCATGGCATGCACTGGGAACTTCTCTATATTTTGCAGGGAATAAAACCTCGTACATTTGAAGAACTAGTAACTCGTGCCCACGACATGGTATTGAGCATCACTAATAGAGGAACTAAAGATTTTCTAATCTCTGAAGTAAAAAAGAAGAGCAATG
Organism: Cucumis hystrix; assembly: GCA_025688845.1. NCBI lineage: Eukaryota > Viridiplantae > Streptophyta > Magnoliopsida > Cucurbitales > Cucurbitaceae > Cucumis > Cucumis hystrix. The sequence continues at coordinate 10,273,654 of CM046892.1, read as the reverse complement.
AAATGAACAACACTAGAAAGATTACAAATAGTGTCATTAATGAGTCTATGGTTGTTTATGAGTCTAAATTGAAATCTTTCTCCAAAAGAAAAGAAACAAAAATTGAAAGAAAGCATGATGGCAAAGAGAAGCATCGACCAACTCTTAAAGCAAGACAGAAAAAACACTATTCATTTCCCGACTCTGATGTTGCAGACATGTTAGAGCAGCTGCTAGACAAACAACTTATTCAGCTGCCAGAATGCAAATGACCGGAACAAGCAGGAAAAGTAGATGATCCTAAATACTGTAAGTACCATCAAGTCATTAGCCATTCTGTTGGAAAGTGTTTCGTGTTGAAGGAGCTGATTCTAAAGTTGGCTAGTGAAAAGAAGATCGAGTTAGATATGGATGAAGTAGCTCAGACAAATCATGTTGCAGTTGAGATGGCTTCAAGTGTTCCGCCATCAACACAACTTTATGATCAATGGAAAAAATTGATTCAGTTTGGGACTTTCGAACCTATTCGATTCCAACAAAAGATCGTGACGACGAAATCTCAAAACAAAGAAAATCCTATTGAAAATGATTGCGACTGATGGATAGTCATGACTAGTAAAAAGGGGAGACAACCAAATTCCGTACAAACGAAGTCGCACTTCCATTAGAAGCATGGAAAAGGAAGCAACTCTCGTAAAAAGGAGAAAATAAATAAGAAGATGTGGAAGCCTAAGCTTATCAAAGGAAAAGAAGAGGACTTCTTCTGACCTCGACGGTCGATAACTTTGACAGAATTCCTCCCAAGAAGCTTCCTTGATGATCATCCAAATGAAGTATTAGAAGTCACTACATGTCATGCTGTCATCATAGAAGAAGTTGACAACAATTATGCATCTTCTAAAGAAATCGACAATTCAAAAGAAATTAAGCAAAGGACTTCTGTCTTTGATCGTATCAAGCCTTCAACTACTCGATCTTTAGTATTTCAAAGATTGAGTATGGCCACGAAAGAAGAAGAAAACCAATGTCCAACGTCTACTTCCACTCGAACTTCAGCTTTCAAAAGGCTAAGTATCTTCACATCGAAGAAAGATCGACCTTCAACATCTGCTTTTGATCGTCTAAAGATATCAAGCAATCAACACGAAAGAGAGATTGAAACTTTGAAGGCAAAACCATATCATGAAGAAAACAAGAACGATGAGATTCACAGTTGTGTCCCATTACGCATGAAGAGGAGGTTGTATGTTGACATAAATATAGAAGGTTCCTTGACAGTGAAGCCAAGAGCTATTATATTCACCAATTCTACAAATAAAGAAGGTGACAAATCCTTGATGGTGCTCCTAGCCCACAAGAGCTTAAAAGGTGAATGGAAAAAAAAATTGAACTACGTTATGACTTGATCCCTCTATTATAAAGGGGTACGTAGGCAGCTTAAACGAAACTTTAAGTTTATTCCAGCCAAAAAAAAATTAACTACGTTATGACTTGATCCCTCTGTTATAAAGGGGTACGTATGCAGCTTAAATGAAACTTTAAGTTCAGTCCACAAAAAAAAAAAAAAAACTTGAACTACGTCATGGCTTGATTCTTTTCTTCAAAGGATGATCATCTCTACTACGGGACCATAACAAATTGGGGCAAATCCCTAAATTCAAGATGTTCATCCCTAGTAACAATGTGATGCAATAAATTGAAGATGTACACAATTTGTGCAAAGACTATATACAAGTTGAGTGCATGTAAAAAAAATAAAGTCTCAAAATCAAGCTCAAAGACTTCATTGATGATCTCTCATATTCAAGCTTGAAGGTTTCATTGATGATTCTTCATATTCAAGCTCAGAGAATTCATTGATGATTCCTTATATTCAAGCTTGAAAGCTTCATCGATGTTGTAGCTCCACCTCTTCGAGAAGATGATGATGGTACAGCTTAAAAAAAAAAGGATCGTGTAGCTCCAAGAGGAAGATGATCGTGCAACTTCGAGAGGACAATGATCGTGCAACTTCGAGACAACGATGATCGTGCAGCTCCGCCTTCACCTCTCCAAGATGACGACAACGGTGTAGCATCGCTTCTGCCTCTCCGAGAAGATGCATACAATGCTAAAGCTTCAGCCTCTGCTTCATCTTCAATGTGTTGCAACCAAGAGGATTTATCTTTATTTTCTTCCAAGAGCAGCAACCGAGAGGATTCATCTTCATCTTCTCCCAGGTGCTGCAATCGAAGAGGATTCATCTTCATCTTCTTCCAGGTGCTGCAACCAAAGAGGATTCATCTTCATCTTCATCTTCTCCTATATGTCGTAGCCGAGAGCATTCATCTTTATCTTCTTACATGTACTACAATCAAGAGGATTCATCTTCATCTTCTCTCATGTGCCGCAGCTGAGGGGATTCATCATCATCTTCTCCCATGTGTCGCAGTCGATCGAAGAGGATTCATCTTCATCTTCTTTCTGTGCTGTAGTCGAGTGAATTCATCTTCATCTTCTCCCATGTGCCGCAGCCGAAAGGATTTATCTTCATCTTCTTCCATGTGTCGCAGCCGAAGAGGATTTGTCTTCATCTTCTCCCAAGTGCTGCAACCAAAGAGGATTCATCTTCATCTTCTTCCATGTGCCGCAGTCGAGAGGATTCATCTTCATCTTCTTCCATGTGTCGCAGTAGAGGGGATACATCATCATCTTCTCCCATGTGTCGCAGCAGAAGAGGATTCATCTTCATCTTCTCCCATGTGCTGTAGTCGAGAGCATTCATCTTCATCTTCTCCCATGTGCCGCAGCCGAAAGGATTCATTTTCATCTTCTTCCATGTGTCACAGTCGAAGAGAATTTATCTTCATCTTCTTCCAAGTGCTGCAACCGAAGAGGATTCCTCTTCTTCTTCTTCCTATGCTGCAGTCGAGAGGATTCATCTTCATTTTCTCCCATGTGCTGCAGCTGAGAGGATTCATCTTCATCTTCTTTCATGTGTCGCAGTCGAAGAGGATTCATCTTCATCTTCTCCTAGGTGCTACAGTCGAGAGGATTCATCTTTATCTTCTCCCATGTGTAACAGTCGTGAATGATCCTCATCTTCCATGTTCATCTTCTCCCATGTGCAGCAGCTGATAGGATTCATCTTCATCTCCTCTAAGTTGCTGCAAGCGAAAGGATTCATCTTTGTCTTCCCCCATGTGTCAAGGCCAAGAGGATTCATCTTCATCTTCTCCCATGTACCGAACCAAGAAGAAAGAAGAAAAAAAACAAAAAGAAAGAGGAAGAAGAAGAAGAAGAAGAAGAAGAAGAAGAAGAAAGAAGAAGAAGAAGAAGAAGAAGAAGAAGAAGAAGAAGAAGAAGAA